>LUCH01003186.1:0-43549 GCA_013368495.1 Paragonimus heterotremus | reverse complement strand
CATTTAGGTTACGCTGTTTAGAATGTGAAGTAGTTTACCTTCTTCCCACTAGGAGACGTACCACAACCAGGTTACCTGGGTAAAGATCGCAGATGTTCTCCCTCAAGCTTGTCTCTCTCTAACCCTCAAAGCTCGTTTTGTGTAGGAATGTACATCTGTTGAAAATGCCATAGCCTCTGTTTGGTACATAACAGAATATTTGTTTCCTCTGTGTGACTTTAAATACCAGCGAAATTTGTATGTAGAAGAGATTCATTTGCGAAAATTCCGGACTTCAGCTCCATTCGAACCAGCGACAGAAACAACATGCCCAAACTACTCATCAGTAATTCATTGTCAATGCTCATCGGTGGCGTTGGTGGATTCCAGTGTGAACTGCTCGAGAAATCCTGCTTGGGCAGTCAATCGGCTGGATCATTTGGTGGATTCCATGACACAGTTGTTTGGATAGGTAACTAGGTCCAATTGTGAAATTTCTGAGCTTCCAGCGTGGCTTCGTAGCTCAGCTGATAGAGCATTTGACGCGTTTGGGCATGTTGTTTCTGTCGCTGGTTCGAATCCAGTCAAAGTCCAGATTTTTCGCAAATGGATCTCTTCTAAATGATCAGGTCTGCCAGACTACCTATCAATAATTCAAAGTTGTATGTCATTATCCACGCTTTAGTCCCTAGAAGAGGGTTAGTGCTGCTGCGTTTTTCTTTCTGATGAACAACACATGCTAGCTGATTACACGGACGCTGCAATAAGTTGCATCTTAGAGTGACTAATGTAAATTATTGGTTTTACTTGTTCTGCTCGCATATGTGAACCAATACACCTCTTCTATTATCGTAAATCCATTTGTGTTCACTTCGTATGTGAGCTGTTCGACTTTTTCTTTTCCACTTTTGTTGCTAGCTGGGATCGTCGAGTGGATCCGCATGGTCGTGTTTACTACGTAGATCACAACACACGCACTACCACTTGGCAACATCCGAGTCCGGATCTGCTCAACACAGTGGCCGACTGGCAACAGTTATCCGCTTCACGAAGCGGAGCGATGCAACAACAAATGAATGAACGGTATGAAAACTCCAGCTGGAATCCTGGTGGGGTTGTGCCTAGTATGACCGCGACGAATACCACACAACCGAATGCCGCATCAGATCTTTACGGACCGCTTCCGGACGGCTGGGGTAAGCGGATCAGCGGTCAAATAATGACTTCCATCTGTTGTGCATCAGTAAACGTTTTGGTTATCCATTTCAACAAAATGTTTCGAACTGTGTCTAATCTGAAGGGCATAATTATTAAGTTTGTCCCCCCTAGACTTAATGTAATGTCATGACCGCAAATAAAACGTCTCTCACTACACGAGCGTTGAGTAGTCAGGGATTTGGTTAAGGTAAATTAAACAGTACTCATATTTGACTACAGTTTCTACATTCAGATAGACTTCCCTGCCAGCCTCTTTAGAAAAGAAGCACTCGAGTTTCGCTTTCATTAGAGGTCGACAATAGTGCATACTCTTGCGACGGCCGAGATTAGAACCGCGGCAACGCTTCCATGAGACAACTGTGTTGATCACTGCGCCATTGACCTCACGTTAGGCACGATCGAAGTATCATATCTGAACGGTCGATCACTCTCGTTTGTGAGTAATGATCAGGTTGCCTGATTTTCTTGATATGAAACACAGTTACTGCTTCTTAACTCTGTCATAACCTTCTCAAACTGGATCCAGTGAATATAATTCTTTAACGGCTACCTGTCTATTAATCCAGTCTTGTACATTTTGGAACTCTACGAATTGGATTCTAGTCACTTGAGACAAGCGTCCTTTTAAACTGCTGTTAATTTGTCTCAATTTTGTTCATAGAACAACGTCGCGATCCCCAAGGACGTCCATATTTTGTGAATCACGTCAGCCGCACAACACAGTGGGAAGATCCACGAGTGCAAGGAAATCCACTCCCACGCGGTTGGGAACTTCGCATCACAGCAGAAGGATTCCCGTATTTCATCAACCACATAAAAAAGATCACCACTTTCGAGGATCCTCGTCGTGGGGAGTCCGGGTCAGTTGCTCGTTAGCCAAGGCTTATTCTGCATTCAACCGATATTTTGTCATGCTGGACTTTTTGGGGCGATTCTCACAAATACTGATAAACCATGCATAATATAAAATCCATATCTAATCACAGCCTTAACAGCCAGCTGAACTTTTCAGTTAGGTCCTCTCAAAAAGAACCACGGAATTCGAGTTAGACCTCCTCATTTGTGCATATTCTTTCAACGACTGGAATTTGACATTTGAATGAGGTGAAAATGGCGACCAGTGCCTCACCGATTTCATGTTATAAAATTGTAATACCTGAACGCTCAGCCACATTCATTACGTAGTCTGTACCTTTTGGTTCAAAGTCATCGCCTCATATCTCCACACGAAAACGTTTGACCTGTATGCAACAATCGGGAATCGAAACGGGTGTGTTCGGCTACTATTCGAAGAATTGTCATGCTCTCAGTTTTCGGCACTCCTTTCTGATGAGGTCTAATTGTTAGATTTTTGTCGACCCGTCTCGTATGCCTAGCGTTGGCATTTAGGTGTTGAAAATTCTGGTATTGACATGAACTGCTGATAAAATTTCGATATGCAGTGTACGATGGTCACTTCGGCCATGGATTGCACCAGAAACAAATGAATCCAAGACACTATTCCATGGCCGAATAGTCAAATAACTTTGTTGACCATAGCATCTGTGAACATGTTGGAATGAGGTGGTCTGATGACATCGTGACCGTCACCTTCGAATTCGACCAACCCAAATCTTCTTTGTCTACCGCTGCAGTTTGACCTGATTTACTCGATTAGTTACTCGACTTGATCGCGATCCCCAAAGCGGCCTAGACTTGAATCAGACTACCACGTGGTAACAGAACATGAAGACTTGAATGATCATTTTAAACAGTGCTAGCTTGGCTGTGTTCACAGCGCAAACCACATGTGAAAGTCCCCAGAGTTGACTGACGCCGTTGAGGCCCGTGGTGTTTTTGGTATCTTCCTTCTATCAATAAAACCTGTTTACCATCTTCTTCATTCCCCGTTGACTGTTGACTACTGGTTAGAAACCAATAGTGCAATGCACCAATCCAAACGAACAGTTGACCAAACCATTTGAACCGAGTATTTCTTGTAATCACTCACGGTTTGTTTCACGATGGACATAAACTACTTAACTACGTACCGCAAATCCATTACTTTTCCACTTCATCTATGTTTATCGATAGAAAGTTTACCAGCCATTTGGTAACCGACTGGGCTGCGCAGTATGTGGAATCACCTAAGCGTGACAAAATTCCATATAAACCACAATCCCATTGTTTTTGCTTTACCAATTCCTGTGACCCATTAGCAACCGTTCTGGCGTTGAAGTTAAACCTTTCATCTCAGAGGAATTTTCTATAATTTAGTGTAAAAAAAACCGCGGCAATGTTTCCTCTCACTCTTGAATAGATGGCGGTCATCGATCAGGAGGAAACTTTTTGATGAGCGATGTCGGTTTAGTGAAAACAGATTACAGAGTTATAAACCACGCGCAACGTTCACTCGGTTACAGTTGAACTGGATAATGTCAGACTTCCAAAGCTTGGAAAATATCAAGAACGGGTTGGGATAATCGCGAGAACTGTAGGATGATTGACTTTGAACAGTTGAAAATATTGGTGGTTTCGTCATCTTCTAATACCGCCACTTTTTGATTAACCCATTTCCTGTACACCAGAATGTAGTCAACTAATTATCTGGAATAGCTTTACTGTCATGACATACAATCCAGTAAAACACTTCAGTAATGATGCCACCAGGCAGACTTTTGTGCGATCCACGGACGCACTAAACAAGAAGACTTTGTACCAGGCTAAAAGTGGTTGGTCCACACACGTGACGTGGAGGATTTCTCCTTGTTCTAGTGTCGTCTGAGCACGCAGTAAACGGGCCTGCTAGCTGACGACGCGCACTGCTGTAATACATGTGCCAGTTAGCATGTGCATCCATGCAACGCATTGGTTGGTCGAACAAAACCTATAGAGTGATCTAATTGGTCAGTGTCGCTGCAGCTCAACGGTGCTCACTCCACCATCAATGCGCCTAATCGCAGTGACCGTAGTGGTTTGAAGTTCTATGTTAAATTGACTGTACTGAAAGAAATTGGTGATCGAATGGACCAGCATTGTCTTTCACTAAAGTATGACCTCAGTAGGGGGAGGATTTGTACCATATGACGAAAAATAGACAAGTGAAACCAGCGTCGGTTAACTGTCTCGGGCCACGTGGGTTCATGTACAGATTCATTAACTGAGAAATGGAACAGTTTGAAACTGTAACCTGGAAAAGTATTGGATATTAGATTTCGCCTGCTGATTTAAAGACACCATTTTACCGCCAGGTTCAATCTAGCCAGAACCAAATGGTGACACCGTTACCGAAGTTTACCCCTCCTTCACATACAATCTGCTATACAATTATAAGGTCACCTGTTTTTGACCACTATCTCAACGATTTTATGCAAATCGATCCGATTTGTGCGTGCTGGTAGAAGAAGTGACTTTTTTCAGTGCAAACGAGGTGTTTACTACAAAATAATTAAATTTAGCACAAATAATAGAGAAATAGCTGTCTCATGACCATAGAGCCAGTCATCTCTTATATCGATTCTTAAATCGTCGTGGCTGTGTGATACGCATTTCGCTACAGAATTCCAACACGTGTTAGTTTATGAGTTTTGAAATCTGTTATGCTCAGTAGTCTTGTTGAAGTTCCACACGTCTACCGGTAGACTGGCTCATAAACGACACTGGTTGATTAGATAGAGTAAGAATGTACGAATAGTCATGCTGTTTTCGTTGAAAAACCATCCCGCCACCTCACGACCGAGCACTTTACGCAAGTTATGCCAGTATTGATTCAAACCGTCGGGATAATCGAAATGCAAGTTATTTTCTTCGAAGATGACCACTTTACCCAGGTGTTGTAGCCTCAAGTTTACCGTATTCGTTGTTTGTTTTGGTAGTTCCTTAATAACGGTATTTATCGGTGTTTCCGATGAGCATTCAAAGTTGTTGCATTTTTCTCTGTCGTACGAACAACTGGATTGGTCTACACAAAAATATGGAAATTTTAGCCAAATAGCGATTGACCTTACAATTATGCGGTGGACTTTGCAGGTAAACATGTCGTGGATTTTCCCCCTCCAACAAGACAACCTTCATGTGGTTGTATGAATGTCTCAAAAATCAGTAAAACTGTCGTTCGGAATCTGTCTCAGCCATAAATCTTGACTTGTTCCTTCACTGTTCTATGCAACCAATAATGCACTCGTTCTGTCAGTAGCAGTAAATCTGTCATTTCTCATCGGCACTTCACTTGAGCGAGTACAGTGATGAATGTATTGGACAAGATGCAAACCACTTAATTGATAATGGTTCTGTGTTCACATTGATTTGTGTAATGGGTACTTTAGTTGATACTGATATTGCACAGGGCTACCTGACTGATGGTCATGTTGTGTTGGGAAGCAATAAGCTGGAGTTTCGCTCCTGTCGGAGTTCATCAGTAGTACGACACTGTTACATCATGCTGATGTGTCCAGTGTTTAACTACCAAGTGTACTAAGGATACACACGAACTCTAACAAAGTTAAAGTCCGAGTCTGGTTCTTAGGGCTTGATGGGAAATCTCTGAATACAAAATTCGCCATCAGCTGTAAAATATACTTAAGTTAACTTAATCAAATCCCCAGCCACTTCTCCCAGCTGTGTTGGAAGGTGTTCTATATGTGACCAGGGCATTACATTAAGTCTACTGAAAATTACCCTTTCGAGAGATGGTTCTTTTTAACCCCAAGCGTGCTTAAATGGAAGACACTTAGTTCAATATTAACAGCAAACGATAGTCATAATGGTGAAAGGAGGAACGAAGAATATATCGACTCGGTTTCGTACTTAATGGAAAATTGGTGAAAGTGAAGTTTTGTGGAAACCGAACAAAATGATGAATGACAAAAGAGTATGACTTGGCATGTTGAAATAAATGCGTGTGCCTTGATCTAGTTGAAGATGCGGAATTATGTATGGTGAATTCTGAATTAAGTTTGTGAGCCATATCATAACATTTTCGATGCAGATTCCTTGCATTTCCTAAAGTGAACGGGATGCCTGCGGAGCATTCCAATTCGGTGTGACAACTGCTTTGCCTATTCAGTAAACCGTATGCAATCCTCAGTCAACAATCCCGAAAGTAAAACAGGTTAACTGCGCATCCAACAGTAGACCACACAACGGTACTTCATGAACGCATGCTAGAAGTCGTTATTGAGATACTGCAATTCTTACAAAGTGAAGTATTTGTTAACGTAGAGCGTAAATGGTTTCAAACTGTTGGACTTAGAAAAATGACCTTCTGAGCCTCACAGTTAAACTAACGTGCCTCAAAAGGTTTGCTCTTCGATGAACAGAGCACTTGTTAGAGTCCGTGCGATCTAAACGACTGTAAAGATAGCGTTTCTGAATAATTGAGCTTCATTCCAACAATCATGTCTGTTTTGAAAAAGAGAATTTGGACGTCCGATAATTATCAAACCACATTGAGTAATCTAAAAAGAAATTGCTGCATGTACATGTCTCCCCTAATAGATCCATTTACTCTTAAAGTGAAGATTGATGTAAAATATTCAGCCTTCCTTGCCATAATCAAACCACACTTCATTCTAACCTCCGAGGAGAGGCTACCTCATTTCTGCGATTGTAGTTCTCCATTGATTCACTTTTAGTTGCATTGTATTGGTTAATCAAACTTTCGAATGTCACCGTGCTACTTAATGACCTTGGATGCCCATTCCCAAATTTTTCTAATGGATCAGTTTAGCGTCCTCACGTCAGCTCGCAGCATTTATGATGTGGCCACCACTTGAACAGCTTTGACGCACATTCCTTTTGATACTACTCGTTATTCGCCCTTAAAATAAAGATCATAGAGCCTGTGTGCGATGCCTATTGTTCCTTGGTTCAGAACGTTGATGTGTTCACTGACCGGACGTAAACATATGGTGTTTTTGACTGCTGCTGCTGCTGCCTCGTTCAGTTGATCCGTCTCAGATGACGTAGTCTATGTTAGCACTATGCTGATCGTGTTTTTTATTGTCTATCACTTGTTTGTTTATTATCTCATACGTTTTCCATGTGTGTGCGCTCAGGGAGGTCAAAAATTATTACGTGAATTTGGTCACTTTTTGAGC
Organism: Paragonimus heterotremus; assembly: GCA_013368495.1. Taxonomy (NCBI): domain Eukaryota; kingdom Metazoa; phylum Platyhelminthes; class Trematoda; order Plagiorchiida; family Troglotrematidae; genus Paragonimus; species Paragonimus heterotremus. The sequence goes on along the minus strand of LUCH01003186.1, from coordinate 36,275 downwards.
GTTTTGATACGTGTTGAAGCAGGATCTTCTTAGTCCTTCTCTCAGTTATTTTCCCCGGTAATTTGATTCCAACTAGGGAACACTTCAGATCACATGCCACAACCCTAACGCACAAGTGTAAAACAACATTTCAATTTTACTTTTGTATTTCATCTCCCCGGTTCGTTTATGTTTCTTAATCTCTATCCCTGTTCAACAAATACAGGACATTAGCCAAAGAATGGTCTTTTCAACACAAAGTATCAAGTTTCCGCTATCTCTGTCACTCCAATCTGGTGCATGGCACGACCAAAATCACCGTCTCTCGTAGCAACCTGCTGGATGACTCATTTAACCAGGTGATGAAGCTGACCACGCAGGAACTTCGACGCCGTCTGTACATCATCTTCGAGGGCGAGGATGGATTGGACTATGGTGGGTTGTCTCGGTAAGTACCGATCTGTTCTCAAGGTCGTTATTGAACCTACTAACTGTCTGCGTGCACTGGCTGCCGCTAAGAAAAGCTTTACTATTTTGCGGCTGGACGCTTGTGTGCTGTGCTTTTATAACCAGTTACCTTGCGTGTTCTCAATGCCAAATGCCTGATTTCTCTCTTCCTTTTTACAACAACGCAGTAGATAATATTCTGGAATGGGTATTTAGAGTGGAACTTTTACTAGGTAGTATAATCATCAATATTGGGAATGCGGATGACACTGCTTTAGTTAGTTTTTATACAGAAAAAAATCGGATCATGTTGAATTGGCCAAGTGACGTGACCTGGCAACTAGATGAACGCGCCTCTTGGCTACGAATCAACGAATGACCTTCCATGTAAGGGTTAACCGCGAATTGAGCGAGGTTCGCTCGACGAATGGGCAGTTGCCGGCAACACGTTGTAGTACTATCTGAGTACAGTGGATTCACGATTGAATAACCGTGGTTCTTGTAAAATGCCACACTTATGCCTTTACGGCCTTGCAATGTATCTTCATGTTACCTCTCCACCTAAGAGTTTTGAATGCTCCCAGCAAAGTGCTTTGGCTACTGGGCAACGTGCCGCTCATACTGTTTACGGACATCCGCGGTATCCACCGACCGTGGGCTAATTTCGAGGAAGGCGTACTAGTCGTCTTGATGATCACCGATTCCACTGGGTAGGAAAAATGCCCCCCTCCCCCCCCCGAACATTGACTTGGCTCCATTCGAATGGCGTGTAGAGCAATCTGAGCACCAGCTCTCGGGAACCCTACTGGTCTTTAGCTTTTTGAATACGTCGGTCCACCACGCCAGACCCGCCCACCGTGGGAATCTTTGAACTGCTGGACTGCTTCTCTTGAAACCTCATCATGGGTGGATAGACTCTATCCGACAGACCTACGAACCGAACTACTAGTCGCCGGTCTGCAATGGGTCGCAAACTCCGCACTTCCCCCTGCCGCTTTTCGTGTTCGTGTTCCGGATGAAACCTCCTAAATCACCTTCCTTTTCTTGTTTAAGCAGCTGGGGAGCATTTTGTCCACACAATAATGACGAATTTATGAACTTATCTATGATTATAAACTCTATCCTGCTGTTACTCGAGGTTTTGACAACTGATCCACCTTCGCATCCCATTTTGTTACATCCGCACAGTCACCCTCATTTCGCAGTCACTTGTTTAATGATGCCCTCCAATGGGTGATCTTTCAGTGCTGTTTTAAAACGTATGCCAGAAATTTACCTCATCTGCTGCTCACGACAGTTGTCATAATAATCACCATCATGGTGTGGTGCCAATCACTAAATTGGTACTATTGGCTGACTGATATAAATATCCATTTGCCACTAAAGGCACTTTTGAATTTCACCACCTTCACTGTGCGAATAATTATATAGTTAGATCAACAGAGAGCCCTTGCATGTAGGTTGGACTCAATCACCATCGTTATCTGCTGTCTTGTTGAAACAAAGCTTCAGGATTCTTGCACAGCACTACACCTTCATTATCCATCAGTCGATTCACAGTGTATGTGCAATTTATGCTTGTCTGGAGATCTTGCGGCTCGAACCACTGTTGTTTCTTTGCTTTATATACATACTCGGCTTTCGACTGTTATCTAGAATGTCCTCCGCCAGATGTTATCGAGGTGTGATGGGTACACCTCCGACACGTAATACACAACTGTGCTACCATTGTCCAGTTATCTGCCAACCGCTGGATTTTATGCGACCCCTTCAAGTTATTGACCATCGCCGAAATGTTCCATCCGGTAGCAGGTATCCAGCCCTCAGGTATATCTGATGGGAACTTAGTACTCAGTTAAGAGAAGCTTATGAGTCCAGACGGACACAACGCGCCGTTAAGATGAAACAGGCCGCTACTACCGAGAACTCCGGAAAGCATTCCTATCTCATCCGAACGATAATTAGTAGGAATCTAGAAGTAAACGACCTAATCTGTGAAGATAATGTCGAGCCTGTCAATGGCGTGAACTTTAGTTTAGCGTGCTGGTCCAGGTACTTCTGGCTGCACTTCAGCTGTTTGCTGGCGCTGTTGACTACGCTTCCTTTCCCTTTCTGTGATCTTCGGTTTGTTTACGCTTCTTCGCTCACGGAAACAGAAGCCTCGTTTGCGTTAAGGTTTCTAAAGCGTTGCAAGGCTACCAGCTCAGACACTGTTCTTCCAGTCCTAACAAAAGCTGACGATTTTGCCTCGGAAAATGCGGGTCAGTGAAGTCTTTCCGAATAAAATGGGCTTAGAAGGGGCTCACGCACTTCATCAAGATATCAACCTGTTTTTATTGCTTCGGATTTTTATGCCGCCTGTGTGCTTTTCGAACTAACAGTAGCTGGTGAACGAGGATCAAGCTGGGTTTTAGCCTGGTAGTGGCTGAACTCATCACATCGCCGCATATCACTATTCTTGTAGAGGGCCGAAAGTTGTCTTTTAGATAGCAGTTAACACAGCTGCATGCAGGGAACATTTATCAAGAAAGTGTGTGCTCGAGAAGTCTTTTAACATACTGAAAGCAATTTACTATCCGATCTTAAACTGGGTGAAGACTCCGGTGGTGTATATTCTACCCTCAGTTCTTCAATTGGAGTGCGACAGATTTTTCCGGCCTCCCTTTTTATCAGACTTTGCAGGGAATGGGTTCATAGGTCGCGCTCGGACAGGTTGTGAATACGGCGGTGTGGAACTGTTCCCAGGTACTGGACTTAGGGACATAGGGTGTATGGATGACGTTTCTCTAATTTGTGATGGATCATGGGTACCCCAAATCTCTTAGATAGGCTAGAGTTTTCATTCCATTAATTTGACATGACCTTTAAGTTTTCTGCTTGTAAGAGTCCAACTGGCAGTACCCTTTCCTTACTCCCACTCCTGGTGATGAGTCGTTGGTGGTGACTGAGATGTATACGTATTTTGGGAGCTGTATCAACGCTAGTGGAATGTCCGATGAGGTCACGAATCTTATAGCTTAGGCTCGAACGACACTCGCCAGCATGAGGACAATCCATCCGCGGATGACCGAGTGTATAATGCTACTGTACGAGCGTTCTTATTGCACGGTTACGCAGCCTGGTACGTGCAGACGGGGGATGTTTGCAGAGTGTCCATTTTCGGTCACCGGCGTCTCCTAAGCGTTGACTACGGTGACAAAGTCTCTAGGTTGTCCAGGTTATAACGGTCTTGCCTCACGGGCTTCTTTGGTTTGTACACGTCCGATGAATGCCAACTCACCGTCTTCCACATCATGTCTCGTTGAGGAGTGGCGTTTTTAATTGGGAATGTTAGTCTGGTGGCCAGCTCAGGACTTGAGTTGGGAGCATGGCGGCCCTGAAGTTGAGACGTGCTTCGGTGAGGTATTCCTGTCTAAGGTCCGAAGCACGGTGATTGGTCGATGACGTTCCGTAAAATGACGAAGAGTAGAAGTGTTTCAACTATCTGTGTCCCCGTTTAATCGCTTTTCCTGCATTTCCTCCTCTCCTACAGCCGACACTTATCTTTTCTGCCATTTGCTTTCACATGTTCGCCAGTTCATATAATTGTGCGTACTAAGTATATGTGGTACACTTTGTGCCGTCAACCTATATTGTTGTTGCTCGTTTATGTTGGTGCTCATCCTATATGAGTCCGTCGAACAAGTACTCTTGAGACCCTTACCGAATTCATCTGTCTAGACGTGTTCAGCTAACGATATGTTAATGAAGGCAGTGAATGCCTGTGCCACACTTTTACATTTTAATCGTTCACGGTCCCACGAAGACGTTCATTGTGTATGTGCGTTCTTTCTCGTACTGCATGTCAGAGGCCTATTCTACTAGCGCAGAAGATGCGTATTTGATTACCGTTTGATCCGTCGATTATTCTGTATCAAATAATCCGTTGGTGTGAACAGTGTGGTAGCCCACCGTCTTGTATGTAGCATTCTCAACTTTTGCGACTGGTAACCAAGCCAAAGGAGATGCGGAATCTACCTTCAGACGTCCGCTACATCCCGACTTGTTCAGTGTGACTACTGTCACTAATAAATCGTGATCGTACGATGACAAGAAAGTCTTAGCCACTCAGTTGGGAGAAATTACTGTGTGCCCCCTTATCTGTTTACGAGCGCGTGACCATCCATCTCGTGGATTGGGAACTTTCTCAGACATGATCGTGTGCTATCGTCAATTAGGAACATGTGTCGACAAGGTTGTTCACTGTTGTTTATGAATTTCCATTGTTTTTCACTAAGTTTATCATTCGTTTCGTAAATTTGTGTTTGTTAATCCGTCATTTCTTGTGCTATCACAGGACCAAGTAGCACCATAGTACCATAGCGGCCATAAGTATGGTTCAGTGTTGAAAGTACAGGTATGTGTTCTGTTGAAACTACTCAACTAGGTTTCAAGGTTATTTGTACTAACGTTTCACTTTCCAATGATGCTGATAACCCCATCGATGTCAGCTACGCATGATACCAAATGAGGACGGAGCGTTTGTGGTTGTTGAGACTAGTGGTGTAGTTGGCAGCTCAACGAACAACCGGAAGTCAAAGAGGACGAAGTGCTTTATCTAACTGGAAGTATGTCGGCTACCCCATTATGGTTAGGGTTGTATTAAACCATATGAAAAAGTTTATACAAGCAAATTATTACCCGCGTTTGGTTTTGAGTGTTTGTATTCAACTACATTCTCTTACGACTATCCCACTTGGACCGAATATATTCACTACGAGTCCCTGCTCTTGTTTGGGTGCATCAATGTTGTGTACCGTTTTTCCATGTCTACTCGCGAAACGATCAGATAAACTGGTTACTACCCCACCTCCTCGAACGGTTATGATTCAGCATATCGACATGGTTAGTCATTCATGCACGCTGTGAGATCACAAGACTAGCACTCGACGGTGTCACTTAACGAACGTAAATGCCAAACTGTAGTCCAGCGTTCGGAAAAGAACATGCAGTTGTGACGAGCTCCAGAAATTGACGCAACCCGAATATTTGGTAAGACTTCTTTTGTATGTAAAAACTGACGCCGAGTGTGACTGGTATTAAATGTGTAACAATTCATCTCTTCCGCTACATTCCAATAACCGAAAGCGTTGCTCGGTAGATTCATCGAATTCTCTCCTTGAAATGTGATAGATGTTCAGCTCTGGCTGATTCCTAGGAGTGTGAGTTTTGGAGAATTTTCGTGACTCGATATGTGGACGTTGATATCAGGCGTTTCTCAGAGATAGTTTGTGAATATCTCAGCATCACAGCGATACATCAGGTTGTAATACCGATGTTATCTAGTGTGATACTGAAACGTTTGTTTGAACATTATGCAACCTTAGCAATAAGTTAGTTGATTTACTGACTGGAACCTGTTCTGCTTCATCGTGGTGTATGCTGATGGTAATCGATCAGTCAGTTTTGATGGACTGATTTCCGCGTATAAGAAGTTTGTTATCATGAGAGTTAATGTTCAATTTCTGGGCTAACAAACAAAACACTAATTAGTTCGCTAGCTTAGCACACCTTGTTGAGTGTTTAGGAATACCGGCATTTGAAACAGAACAAATTTGACATTCTCCTTCTGTGTGTGGTTTGGATCTTGGAGGGGAGGGAGGGTTGTTCATGTTTGGTCATCTTAAACTCCAGTCAGCGATTCGTAATTTTCCATGTGTATATAACATCGAATAACACCGAATATTACCGTGACCTTGGTTAAGAAAACCAAGACAGATGTAATGTAAATATCAAATCTCTTTGAGCACACAACAAGACCTCAGTAATTGAGTAACTTTGCTAATCAGATTCATAGGTTCGAAACTTATTGGGATGCGTTGATCAGTATTATCTCACTGTTTTCTCCCATTGTGCTTTGACAGCGAATGGTTCTTCAAACTGTCCACAGAACTTTTGAATCCCATGTACTGCCTCTTCCAATATGCCAGCGGAACCAATTATTCCTTACAGATCAATCCGGCTTCATCCGTTAATCCGGAACACTTGCAGTACTTCAGGTAATTCATTACAATCGCATGCGGTTCATTCCATTGTATATTTTGATTGTCCAACAGCCGCTAGTCCGCGTCTAATTCTTAACTCCCTGAAGTCATGTGACACGATCAACATACTTACATCAGCTTCCTCACTGGGTTTCGCTTCACTGTCACCAAATCTTTGTAGACATCCGTTTAGTGTGATCATCGCCTTTTACCGATGGTCCTGTATAACTGACCTTCTATGAAACTGCAGTGATCGTTTTTCTGCATGAAACTTAGTGAAGTTCTCTGCTTAAGGGTTAGACAACACTATCTGGTATATGGCTTATCACAAGTGTAGATTTCATGAGTGTTCTAATACAATTTGTTTGCCATTGATCGTTTTTGATTTATTTGTGAAAAGCGTTTACAGTGCGAATACTCTGGAGCACGTGGTCTCTTGGTAGGTCGAACGTTGCACAGAGCCGTCTAGTGAGCATTACATGCATCACGCGCATGTTCACAAGCTACAGAGCGGTCGAAGCGAAGCCGACCAAATATACTGTGACATCGGTAATTTTGGCCATGGGGTCCATGATAGGCAGACCATCATCATTATAGTCTTGAAAACACCGGCTGACAAGTAACCGAGAGAACTGGTTCTCGGTACGCTACCAACTTGCTTCCGTGACTTTCCTTCAGAGTGAAACTTGATGTTATGCATGCACGATAACAGCTGATAATCTAAACTCTTTGTGTGGTTGAGGGTGAATTTTCTTCATTGAGATAAATTAACAGATAAGGTGGAACGTTTCATTCATTGTTGCATTGGTGAAAGGAATTAAGCACAATGTTTCACGCGGGCTCCTACCAATTCAGAGATAATTTTGACCGTTTCGCAATCGAAAGGTGTGAAGACTTCATCACCAATAAACATTTGGTCCCATTGGAAATCTTGGTTTATGCAATGTTCGCAATTTATAATTTTGATGTGTGTACTTACCAACCAACTTGAGTATTGTGCATGCTCCCTTAGACCATAGGATTAAGTGACACAACTGTCTCTTATTCTATCCTACTTTGTCTATCTGGCAATTGAATATGAAATTAGTGTCGTATCAGGATGTATGATTTCCATCTTTTACAAACGTTTGCTTCTAGCAATAAATGCTACTCTAGACGTTCTGACTATCCCATAGAATTAAGGGATCTTTCGTTAAACACGATCGTTGCTGTGTGAGGACGCTATGAAAGTTTTGACATATATCCAATATCTTGTTTTGAGCTGCACATCGTTATCAGATGGGTTTGAAGTCAGTGGAACCAATTACCCCTACATTTTACAAGTCTTTCTCAAGGTCGTGTGATAGATTTTGGTGATTCAACACCCGAACTAAATCTTCCACTTGCAGTTGCTTGGTTATCGGAGTCTGTAGGTTGTGAATCAACGTAGTGTAGTCAGACTGGAAATCAGACTTTTAAGATCTTATCAGCAAGGTTCTGTCGAGCTGTTAGCCCGTACGGAATTCACTGTCGTCTTCGCACCCCACGGAAGAATTTGATTAATTTTATCTGACCGATTATTGGTTAGTGCCCACACAATTGGAACAAACCTTATGCAACCCCTTGGCACACTGGTTGACCTTTTATTGGTATCTTCTGTGTTACTTTGTACAAGCTTTTGCAGTTGGCCATGGTGATTTTAACTTGACTAGAAGTCTTAATCGTGGATTGGTCGACTGGAGTTAACAGGACAGTTACTTTGTCTGCTCTGGAGACGAATGGATCATCTTACCATTATTCACAGGCGAATGTAGCTGAGAACTTGTCTATGATAACTCGATCGTGCTTAATGTGAGGCCAATGGTCCAGTAGTCAACATGGTTGCCTCATAATAGCATGCTCGTAGTTCAAATCTTAACTATGACGACGCCTTATCACTACCAACGAACTCTTATAAGAACGAAATTCGAGTCTAGTGCTCCTTTTCGAAGGAGGCTGGCCGAAAAGCCCGTATGGATGCAAATGCTACAGTTAAATGTGAATGATGTTTAATTTGAATTAACCAAAAGTCCCTCATTACTTGTCAAATTTTTATGATTCGAGTGGTCAGCCACTGAACGGTTTTCACTTTTTGTTTCAGTGGTACCAACTTACCACAGTAGGTTTATTACCTGGTACCAGTGCACAGTAACCAACCATTTAGATGACGAGGCATACGAATAGCTAACGCAGCTCACTTTTGATTCTGGTCCTTGGATGAAGCTATTTTTCTGTGGGCTCTAGTGAACTGTTACACTTTTGCTTCTGGATGCTCCAACTGTACAGATAACTTTTACGTAACTTCTGTGAGGGTTGCAATCTTTGGTTACTTCTGGCACTCAGTCGTTGTCAGGTTCCGCCATAAAAGCGGGGTCAAACGAAGGATCTAATGGTGATTCAGTCATTATCGCTTTATATTGATGATGCTGATCTTCCACAAAAACAGGGGAGTGAAGTAATAAAAGTCACCGTTTTTTCGTTAATCTCGTTCTGCACCACATTTTGTTTTCTAGAAACCAAATGATAAACAGTGGGGATTGATTAAACCTGGCATAAGTTACTGCATTCCCATCACTTTTTCTGATCACTGTCACCCGGAATCTTTTTACGTTCTCTGAGAAACCAGGAACAGTTACTGATACTAACTTTTCCATGCCCCTACTTCAAGTTATAGATTGCACATCGTATTGTTTCCTGGTAAACTCAGTGATCGTAAGCAAGGCGTCCCTTTGTCCTCCCTATCTTAATCGTTTTCTCGTATTTCTCATTTCAGATTTGTAGGCAGATTCATTGCATTGGCGTTGTATCATGGCAAGTTCATTGACAGCGGGTTCACATTGCCTTTTTACAAGCGCATGCTGAACAAGAAAATTACACTAGAAGACATCGAGACCGTGGATTCCATGTACTTCCAATCGCTCAAATACATTCAGTACGTAAGCTGCTGGTGACAAGTTTGTGCTATTCTGTTCTATGTTAACCGATTTGACAATAATACCTCTGTAGTCGATATTAAACTGCTGTACAACCACGATGATAAAATACTTTTACTTAAAGTAGACGGCGAACGGAGATAAACTTTACTTGAATCTAACTAGTAACTGATCGATCAGGTACATTTCGCTTCTGATTTACTAGCTTCTTGTGGTCGTCAACTTACAGCTAGAAATGAGATGTTACCTATAGACACAACTACTTATTACTTACAGGTTATGCTTAACTTGTGAAGTCTTAATCAGCCTTGAATACGCCTTTATTAAATCGGTTATAATTTGTCTCATCGAAATCACTATGTATGAACTCGAGTGTTCAGTATCCGTGTGTTTATACCTTGCACACAAACAACCGTGTCGTAAGTGCGAATAGTGCCGCGTCCATCAGATGGTTCCCATTCTTAACAGACAACGCAGCTAAAAGGACACCAGAGAATACGGTTAGCCACCATCTCCCTTAACGTTTTTAGCCATAGGCTGAGCAACTAGGCTCACAACCGGCAAGACGAATGCGATGTACAGTTCCTATTTTACAGATAACCGTTTTCATTTCTGTACGACAAATCACCAGTTATCCACCCTCCCTCCCTCCGCCTTACACCAATCGACCAGGCAGGCAATGTGCTGGTCGTATCAGACGACAAGGTCTGTTTAGTAGATTTTTCAGACGGCTCTTCGTCACTAGTGTTTAGCCTTCGCCTTTCCTTCATTCAAAAGCTAAGAGCGTTTGTTTTCCAAATCGGACTACTAGACCACATCATCATTATAGACAGCAATACATCAGTGGTTCACACTGATGCTTAACTGCCACACAGCCACGAAGAAGAAAATTCAAACCCTGTATAGGAAGAGAGAAGAAAAAAGGGAAAGGAGAGGGGACCTAACCACTACAAATATCTACGTCTTTATTTGAACATACAAAATCAGGGCGCCTACACCTTGCAAACAAACAACCGAGCTGTGAGTGAAAGTAAAGCGTCTTGTTGAAGACATTCACACTAGAACCACCTTAAAACTACCTCACAGAGAAAAATTGATCGGAATTGCTTCTTCTACCGCTTGTCTGACCCACAATGCGTTGTCTTAGCACACTTCTGACCAACAGATGAGAAAGAGTTGTGTCAGATTTAGATTATGCCGTCCTCACCTCTGCCGGGGATCCATATGTCATTGCTTTGTTAGACGAGTGTGTCCGAATGGTTTTAAATCGGATTTTCATCCAGATTTCAGACTGGCCAGCTTAACACATTTTCCACGAAGAAGAGACCACATTCTTTGGGCATCAGCCTTCTACTGTTTCGTGGCTGGAAAATCACGTTCTAAAGTGTGTGACGTGGTGAGCATCAAAGTGCACAGGTGTTCGCTTTTTCTCCGAGCTTGATCTTTAAGTTGCAAGTATTTAGTCGTCGATCGAAAATGCATAGTCAGTGCATGGAAACCTGAGCCCGTTTGTTGCGGTATTCTCGATTGGTGATGAAACGTTTACATTTTAAACACCAATCTCGACGAATGATCGTACACCTAAACCATCAACCCGAACAACCAACTTCACAAATATCTGGTGAGTGGTAGGGGATTTGGTTTATTTCAAATTGAACATCACCCACAATTGATCGCAGCTGTTGCATTCCCATAGACTTTCCAGTCGGCCCATTTCGAAAAGAAGCACTAGACTCGAGTTTCGCTCTCATTAGAGCTCGTCAGTAGTGCATATCATCGCCACTGCCGGGACTTGAACCACGGACATTCAGTTCATGAGGCAACCGTGTTTACCACTGCGCCATTGACCTCACATTAGGCACGACCGGATTATCATATGTGAACACTCAACCACTTTCGCTTGTGAGTAATGATCAGGTTGCCCGATCGCCTCGAGAGGAGACACAGTTACTGTCTGTTAACTCTGTTAACTTGGAGAGAAGTCCTAATCGAGGGGTCATCGATTGGAGTTAACAGACAGTAACTGTGTCTCCTCTCGAGGCGATCGGGCAACCTGATCATTACTCACAAGCGAAAGTGGTTGAGTGTTCACATATGATAATCCGGTCGTGCCTAATGTGAGGTCAATGGCGTAGTGGTAAACACGGTTGCCTCATGAACTGAATGTCCGTGGTTCAAGTCCCGGCAGTGGCGATGATATGCACTACGGACGAGCTCTAATGAGAGCGAAACTCGAGTCTAGTGCTTCTTTTCGAAATGGGCCGACTGGAAAGTCTATGGGAATGCAACAGCTGCGATCAATTGTGGGTGATGTTCAATTTCACAAATATCCTCAACATTCCCCCAATCAAATATTCTTTCCAATGTTTTGACACGAGAATTTGCATCTTGCTCGCCGTCTGACACAATCGCTTCACTCGCAATCCATCACTGATCGCTCGTCTTGTAAAAACACACCCCACCCTTTCGATGATCATGCAATTACCACCTCCATCAGATCAGATTTGTTCTCGTGACCGGAGATCTTACAGCCTCTAAAAATTGGGCCACCATCCACTTTAAACTACGCTGAATGTGTTTGAGAACAAGAGACTTTCATTTCTCTGTAGTCCAACTAGCGACAGTCTCATAATATTGTTCCAGCTCAAGCTGAGTTCACTGCATTGGATGCCAGCCGGAGTACGCTGTTCCTGTTTCAACTTCACGGAATTGGAAGTCGATTTTTGTTGTTCGCCTGGCTAGCCGTGGTTCTGGGGAGACGACCGACAGCACACCCTGAGGTCATTTGACGATCCCTCGTATACTCGCATGCGCTTACTTTAAGAAAACAGAACAAGTGACTTTTGTTGATATGCCATCCTCGGATCAATGCAATTATATGGAATCGTAACATTGAAGTCACACCAATCATCACTCACATTTCTGTGTACTAAAAAGATTTGCCTCCAGTGACCGAAGTCAACTGTCTGTACGGATGAGTAGGAGAAGTGGACTGTTCATGATCAAAGGAACTGTAGAGTTTGACTTAGCTGTTCTTTTGTGAACAATACCCGGTATCGATCGATCCGGTTGTTGACAAAGTGTGCTGCTTAACTGCCTTAACTTTTTGCCGGTACGTTGTAACGACCTGAACTGTCTTCATCCCCGTTATGGCTGACTACTCCACCGACCACTGACGTGAGCAGGACGTAAGTAGAACGATGCGGTCCACTCGAACCGTATGTCTGAGAGGATCAGACACCTTTTGTCTAACCACATAGGTGACGTGACGAGTGTGACACAACTTATTACCTCAATATGTATTCACGCACACGACTTGTCAGTCCGATTGACCGGGTCACATCGGACCGGTCATACAATCTGTCTTTACGCGCATGTGTTTGGGTAAACAAAAATTGACGCGACCATGTTTTCCACGTATGCACTAGATTACCTAATTATCTCCCGCTGTTTTTCACTCAATGAGCTTGCGCCGCGTTGGTCAGCAGCGCACTGGGTTGAGAACAATCGATTGTTCAGGGCGAATAAGAATGTTCCGTTTCACGCAGTTGACATGACGTTGGCAACAAGAGAGCTGGCTGTTTAACGAATACTGAGCTAACTGCTGTACACTTCACCCAAATAGACGCTGGTCGAATACGAATATCCTCAACAATGGTGAGTAGATTGTTACGAAACTCAAACTGACAGGCTCTATAGGTATAAACCCGTGGGCACTGGCCGCAGAATCAGTCATCTATCTTTGATCAATATATCTGTGGTCACACACGACAGCAATGATTGAGCGAAAACTAGGGGCAGTTACATAACTTGGTGCATATTCCAAAATGTGACCATGTCAGTCAGACGTAAGCAACCCGTCATGTCTCTCACTCCGATGCAGTTGCGTCAACCGGGAATGATGATTTAATGCACGAGACACTGACTCACGTACTTGTTGTATGTCATGAATCCGTTTGTTTTCTACTCATCCAATCACCACAGGCTGTGCAGCATGATTAGTTGACCAGTTGATCGCGCATCCCAAGCTTTCCGAAATACGCACTGGCGAACGGTGGACTAATTGGCGGAACCAGCGATGATCAAACATAGCAAGTCTGTTGACATCTTCATCACGAACAGGCCACGTCTCTGAACTATAGAGCAATACAGAACGTACACAAGCAGTGTGCACTCTTCCTTTCGGCGACAACGGCGTCTTTTCGACGTCGCGGATGACACACGTATTAAAACGTTGCACGTGCCTTCATTATCTTCTCTGGTATCTTAACAGCCATATAACAGGCTGTCGAGATAGTGTTATATCCAAGTACGTAAAGGTGTCCACAGTCTCAAGTGGATTGCCCGCAGTAAATAAGGTCGGGGTTGGACTTCCCCAGTTCTGAAGCAGCATTCTACACTTCGAAGGTGCGAAGCGCATTCCATACAAACCAGTTCGGTCACTTACCTTGTCCAGCATAGTCTGCATGTCTTCGGCAGAAGGGTTAATTTAATCGATGTCATCCGTATATACTCCATGTCGTTCAACTTAGAAAAGGGACGAAAGTCAACGCCAAGCTCATTAGATCCCTAAAGCCCATCATCTTTATCATAGACACCAGTACATCAGTGGTTCTCACTGCCACTTAACTGTCACAAACGCACCTTCCGGAATGTCGTTCGTGAAAAAAGTGGACAGGAAGAGAAAGATCGAACATCCCTGGCGAACACCATTTGGAGTGATGAACGCTCGAGACAGTTGTCCAGTAACCCCCATCCTGCAAGTAGGTATACAGTGATCTCATCAGATTCACGTGTTTTTCTGGGAATCCCTTTCGAAGAAGACAGTCTGAGAGGATGTTGTGAGCAACCGAATCTAAAGCAGGCTCTAGGTCTAAAAAAAACCACGATCGTCGGCTGACTATAAGTATGTCGATGCTCCAAGATCCGTTGCGTGATAAAACAAAGTGTGATCAAAGTACTCACAACCGGACCGGAATCCTGCCTGTCCTTCACTTATCTGGCTTTCTCTGAGCCAAGTGAACTGACGTGAGATGAGACCAGTGAGTAATTTGGACGCAATGGACACTAGACTAATGCCTTTTTTGTTGTCTTGTAGACATAAAGTTGATGATCACCAGTTACGAGGTACCTCTTCAGTTTCCCAAACTGTCTAAGCAGATTTTGTCAGTTCTGTTATCAGGCTGTCTCAACCATTCTTGGAAACAGAAGGAGAAAGATCTGGTCCAGAAAGATTGTTGCGCCTCAGTTAATTAAACTACAGATCCAATTCTGCTTCCGATGGAGGGTCTTTGGAAACGCAGTAAATGACTATTCGGGTCCCGTCGTACGCATGGTCAGGTTGAGTTCATCGAAAACAGGGTGTAGCGCCGATTTTACAAGTTGCGGCAAATATCAAGAACAGAGTTGAATCACGGATCCATATGTATTGAGATCACCTTCGACGTCCCCAAAATCCTAAACTCCTTGCGACGTAAAAGTTGCCTTACTAGTATCGCCGTACCTGTTCACATTACCTTGTGAATGTAAATTTACTACAAACCACTAACATCAAAGTTAGTGCGTTGGTATGGATATCGCAGCACTACTTATGGCTGCGTCATCTTTACAACGGTAGACTACATTCTCTGGGATAACAATGGTTTAGCCATTGCCGTTTGGAACACCGCCCAACCAGTCCGACGGTTGTTTGAATTCTGTAGGTCGACTGGAGTTTCCGTTGACATTCGTCCTCTTTGGCGGCTGTCGTGCAATTGTGCTAAAGGTTCCCTTATATTGAAGTCTGCTTGTTGTACGATGAGTGAATCATTAAATAAAGTTGTCTTACTGACCCATCGTCTTCGCGTTAGCGTAAGGCTGGGGAAACTCCGGGCGAACGTACCAAGGACCTAAGAACTAGTATCGCCATACTGATGAGCCCGTCCCACTAATTATTTTTACTATTTTCCCGGTATTTACTGCAACTTATTTTATAAATCAGGTGTATTTTTTTAACCTTTGTATATTTGTATACATCTATACATAGCGGTGCATTTGGTTGAAAATGTTGTGTGCACATTTTAATCACGCAATCGGATATCTCAGTCTTCACTTCGGAGCTCGGCGACGTAGATTCGAGGACAAACGCCGTGAGTTTTCGTGTCCCACTTTGTTGCAGACGACCTAGAATGCGGGCTAGCACAGCTTGAACTGCAATTCCAGTTGGTACGCATCACTAACGAGACTGCCAAGTTCACGCACTGCACTACTGCGCTGTCATGTCGCTCGTATCCTATTTCAGGTATTTAGTGGTTAAACCACCGGAGAGCAGCCCTTCGGCTTCACCAGAGACGCGCCTAGATCGACAGTTATCTACGACTGAGCTCAAGTGAATAACGACACACAACATACATCAAGCTCCAGACTTGAGAAAGTACTTTCCAGAGCAGCCTGCTGATCGACTCGTCGGAGAGTGTGGACATTGAAAGCACCTGTGTTTGTTGGTTGTCTTGGATTTAGAAAACCATGATCACCCAAGGGCATAGGGAAGACATAACGAAATGAGGAGGCAAAATAAAAGGAGGATGTCATGATGAATGAAAAATGTAACTGTCAAGCCGACAATACCTTCTGATACTTCCCTGTCGTTTATGCTGCGGAAGAGAGAATCAATCGTTAGTCTCTGACTCAGAAATCTGACCCACGAGGCAGCGAGATACAAGGTTTTCTTGGAGGACGCAACTCGGAGCCGGTAATTCAATTATCTGACTCAATTTGTGGTGAGGGGCCTGCCTAGATAGAGAACGCAGTGAATAAGACGTTGATGTCAGATTCTGCGCACTGTTGAACACAGTAAATGTATTCGAAGTTGCATCAGGCTTTTGAATGATATTAAAAGTTTTTCGTCCGTATTGGGTAATACGCCGATGATTACCATCAGAGTGCTCTTTATTTGAATGTACCATTTCTAACTCCCTTCGTCATGATACGGAAGACAACAGTGTTGCAACTATGAAGACCATTCTGATGTATGCCCATAGGATCGTGCTTTGCTACCTAAGCATTCCTAAGCGGCCAGTAGTGCGACCCACAGCCGTATGAGCGTAACTGCTTTCCGTCTGACTGCTCCTCACATAGAATGCGTCCAAATGTTTAACTCTGTGTGTTGCTCGGATGACGTCTTTTGCTATTGATGATGCTAGGCGCTATCCGTCTGTCTTTGTGGAGACGCGTTGAGTTTTTGTATTTGTTTCCAGCCGTTTGCGAACATGATTGTTGATACGAGCGATTAGTCGTCGATTTGTCTTCCCTCTGTAGCGCATACTGTAACTACACGAGTATTTGTTTAAACAGTGGGATACGACCGACGTAGGCTATTTACTCGTAACCGAAGCGAACGGTAAGGCTCTTGTTTGCTGTATGGTGGGGTTTTGCAGCATTATAAGTTCATGGTACAACGGTTGCCAGACGCTACTTTGTCATTGTTCACTGGTTGCCACCTGGTACACTGTCCTCTATGGTACTGTTGTTATCCATGTTCTTGGCGTAATAGCGTTGCTGTACTTCCGTATAATTTCAGGAAATCAATTTATCAATACACGTGTACTCTTCCACTAGGTGTGGTGTACATCTGTGGTTATTTGTTTGGTACCCACATAAACTATACGTTTCTTTATATCCTCATTGCATCCTTCATGTTGTAATGTTGTAACCGCAAGAGACGCTGGGGCCGAGAACTTGTTTATTACAAGAAATCCATTACATGGTGTATAAAAATACACAGCCACAAACACCTTCACGGTTGATGTACATCTACATCCGTAGTGTTAGTGCGCGCGCAGTCCTTTTGGTGACACGTCACGCACAGTACAGATACACGTCTCCAGTAGTCGCTTCCAGCTCCAGATCTTCCCGGCATTGAGACCTGCCTTTATTTTCTACGCGTGCGAGTCGTGCTATACTACTCGCAAACACAGCTGCATGTTATAGAACAATAGTAACGTTCTTCATATCTGGTTCGTCAATTTTTTTTGTTTCCGATCACAGTAAAAGATGCAAGGATTTTACGCCGAAAATCTTGTATAACAACTTAATTACCGTTTGACTTAGACCGATTGAGTTAGTTGTCTTTAATTTATTGATATGAATGTAACAGTGAGCCGATACTTTACCTCCTGATATGCATAAAACCTATTATTGCCTTGACTTGATTCGAAAGGCAAGTTTTCAGAACATTTGCTATGTGAGGCGCATGATATTTTAGAGCACTTTTGAGATATACTTACTGGGTCCTATCCACTGTTAGTAGTATGTACGGTTTGAACTCCGGTTACTGTGACTATCTATATTTAGGTTTGTTCAGGCTAGTGATACACAGTACTCTCTATATGTGACTTGTCACGTCACGTTGTGTCAAATACCTTGTGATCCGACTGGTTGAGAGTGACGGGGGGTATTTTGAAGATCGAATCGAAAGTTTCTATCAATCACTGTAGGCTGCTTCAGACTTACGAGTGTGGGCAGAATATGAACATCAGGATTCCGTATTTACTACTGTTTTGGTTTGTTTATGTTAACCATTCGCTAATGAAGTTGCTAAATTTTTACCTGGTTAACTATGTACTACCAACAAACATTTGCCACGCCTTTACTCAAATGCTGGGTTGAAACAAAAGGTTTGGGTTACTAAATTAGTCAGAAGCACTTAGCAGACATTGCATTGTTTACGTATTCTCGTGCGTTTCCATTCGCCACATCAGTTGTGAGATTGTGTTGCTCACAATAGTCGCACGTGACGGTTGCAGGCATTGCTCGAATTCAAGTGGAAGGATGAAAATAATGATGGAACCTAACGTTTGCAATTTTTCTATGCTTCCACACCACCCTCGTATTTTTTTTCCAGAAAGCAAATTTAACTTCTGTAACCATCTGTGTGTGTGCTCGATTGTCGAGTTCATTGTTTGTCTGTGTTGCTTGCCTAGTAAGAACGACTTCCATTATGTATCCGTTCTTGTCGGTTGAGCCTCACTCACATGTGGTGAAAGCCTTCGCATTCAGATGGACTTTTCATTGGGTCCTGGATTCGAGACCTACTGTTCCCAGAACCTATCAGTAGTACAGATCCTTACGCCGATTCACGTGGTTGTAAGAGGACTGTCTTCGTCACTGCGCATTGATCAGTTAATTTTGAGGGATGTAGATCGAGAAAGTTACGGAATGGATATCAGGATGGTTTTTCGAAAAGAGACGACATTGCTGAAAATCTTGGTGCATCTTAGGAATCCCTTGTCTGTTGAAAGAACTAATAGTTGTGTATACAAAATAAAACACAAGTACTCCTCACAATCTTATATTGAGCAAACAGCATGAGAACTTTGGAGTAGAGTAAATGAGCACTGAAGGGGCATTAAAAAAACACCCAGAAGCCAATTGAAGTACCAGACCATAATCAGGGACTCTGCAGTCACTGGTCATGCGCTAGATCTAGGAAATACGGAAGTTATTAGACGAGAGTTTAGAACTACACGAGGGCGCTTAGCTTCAGAGACCATCGAAATTGCAAAGAACAGATGCACCGTAAATAAAGTCGACGGGCTTAAACTCTGACACTTGACGCCGGTCTTGAATCGATCGAACCGACTTGCATTGATGACTGAATGAGACGATAATCTTAACACGTTAAGACTGTGTTTCTCTACCAACTTTCCTCAAAACTACTTGACCCTTTAGCCGACCTGCCTAACAGACCATCTCGATTCCATTTCTTTCTAGCTGTTCACGTGTCCCCGATCTGCTGTAGTTGGCAATTTGAACCCAGTATTGACCTCTGTCTATGTACATCTCATCCATGACTTCGTTTAATTGCTTACGTGTAGCCTGCATTAAATACTACCAAATTTGTAACCGGTTAATCCGGTCTGAATACGCTTCTATCAGAAGGAAAACGTCACCAACAAACCAAATTACCGATTGTTCACAAGTTTTTCCGAAATAAACTTTTCTTTTAACGGATGACTGAGAGAACAATCTGTCTTTCTGCGTACTGTGTGTAATGAAGCACTTTTTGGGCATCCATTTATTGCCAGAGGTTTTTTGGCAAAGGCCTCTTCCCTCCGTGTCCTATCTGATGTGCGGACCCATCGCGTCCTGTTGATTATCGTTTCGACTGCAAAGCTGATAACGTGACAATAGTATTCGCCTCAAGTCAATCTTCAACAGACTGCTTGCTGTAGTTTTAAGATATCTAACGATTAAAATGCTGAAAGTAAAATATTAGAATGATCATTAAGACAGTTAACTACATTTCACCGCATCTCATCAGGTGCATACTGCAGTCTACAGGTTTATATTAACAAAGTTCAATGGACGCTATGAAGCCAAACAACAGAATCAATAGCCACACGCACCCACATCAATGCGTATCAGTTATTAGGGCAATCTGGAACTGATGAACAAGTTTTTTCTGTATGTAAAGAGGTGGCTTCCGTTTGTTAGTTGCTACCGCCTCCATAAACTGAAGAAACCTTCGATTTTTGCTGCGCAGTTTATCCGAACGGCCTTCTGCAGGTCCAGTTGAGGTCAACAAGTGTCAAGCGATCGATGACACCCGTTCTTTGTGATTTGTCACACGCAGACGTGATTTAGACACAATGTGGTTTTCGTGAGCATTTTGCGGGTTCAAATTGGAATGTGTTGGTTGACCCGATTGCTTACTTGTCGCTTCGTTCTGCTTACGTAAGTGGTCTGGTATTCACACGAGAACTCACGTGGTGTAGGATTTGGTATTGAGCAGTATCGATGTTTTTAACAGTGCTGGTGGTGGACAGTTTGACCAATTATACTGCGCAGAACACGCATCCCACATCTGCTGTGAGACGTGTTTTCAACAGTGTAATAATGTGATCACTCTTGTAACGCAAACAAACGTAGATATTCAGTTTGCAAACTGTCGAAGCCATCGCGGCAGGTGGATTTTGTTTGCTGAATTTCTCATTCGATGGATATCCATCTTCTTTGGACGTGGTCCTCAACAATGACATCTCTTTGGCCTATGTTTCTATCGAATAGATTCGTCTTGTACGATTAAACAAGGTTCTCACTAGAACATATTTATGAGAAAATATATCGAGAAAACTGAGGAACAAGAGAAAGGGTTTTTGCCAGACGTCAGGAAGTCTTATCTTATAATAATTAGTGGTCGTCTGTTCGGTGACAGTTCAATGTAGATACATTGAGGACATAGCAGTCAAAGACAGCCAAAGCACTCGTGGTTGCACTCATCATAACGTCACACAATCTGATCGCCTTGTGTACAACGCTTTTCAGTTAACTAGCGCAGAGCACCCCTTGTGAAACCTTCGGAGGTTTGTCAGCATCTCACTCGTCCTTTTGAAGGTTGCTTCTTATTGTCACACATGACCCATACTATTACGTGAAAGTTTTATTTTAATAATACCCTGTTATCGCAGTCAGGATTTGGTCTACCTGTCGCTACGAAGCTGTCTTGGGATTCGCTCGTCAGTCGTCCGACACATGTGTCCTTTTCACCGAGGCTAATTGAACATTAACAGGGATTTACTTCATGTCATGTCTGTTTGGTGAAATTCCACGATATTTGAGACAATGTTCGATCACAGAATGCCCAGAATACGTCTTAGATATTGTGGATCAGAACGGTAGATATGCCATAAATTTCATTGTTACAGTGTTCAACTTCCACTACTGTACAGCAGCATGGACAGTATCATAGTTCTGTAAGCAATTAGCTGGATTCCCAAACCCACGCCGTGGTTTTTCTAACCGCGTTTTTTTCATCCGGAGGCGGGCGTATAATCAGGTTTGCTTACCCGTGGCCATCCTACCGCATCTTCCCATAATCTAGGATCTATACTGCAACATAAAAATCTATCTGAATAGCATTATTGTGTCGCACCTGCTGACAACCGGGGCTTCGCATTTTGGCGTGCGTGCATACACCCATATATACAATATGGGCATATGTATAAATCACACTCTTCCCTCGTATAACTTTTGTTGCATTCTTTATTCTCCCTCCAAGTCTTCCACCTTCCTTCTATCGATTCAATTTTTTTGTGTCACCTCCGTAGTTCATTGTAGTTTGTACAAAAATTGGCTGCTTCTCTCTTTTTACCACACATGCAGAGAATGTAATGTCGAAGAGGAGGAGATGGATTTGTGTTTCTCTACAGAGTACGAGATTCTCGGAGAAGTGAAAACGCACGAGCTCAAACCAGGTGGTTCCGAAATCCCAGTGACAGAGGCTAATAAAGCTGAATATTTGGAGTGAGTTGGTTTTTCTGTTGAATGATTGATAGTTGCGAGTTTCTGTAGAAATCAAACGAATTTACTCGTTATTAACACATTTTTTCACCCAGTCTTATGATTTCACTCTCGTTATGAACTAGAAAAAGGTTTGTGTTGATTGATTTTTTCGAAGGAAGCAGCTTGAAATCCATACTCATCCTCTTGGAATACCGGATTCTTCCCTTCAGCCGTATGTAGTGTAAAATTGGATTGGCCACTACGGCCTGGGTGTGCATAAGGTTTCAGTATGTATCCAGTGGATGACAGATAGAAGAGCAGTTGCCAGGGCTGGACGGATCCACAACAGTCTGCTGGGAAAAAGTACTGGGTCTATATTTACACTCATGGATAGCTATCAGCCTAAATCGATGGAACTGTAATCTGTGCTACACTGTATGGCAACTGTGACGTGATAATATGGAAGAAAAAAGAAACATGAACAGTCTCACATAAGTTATTTTAATCATGTGCAACAGCATGAATGTAGATACACTCTTTACTCTTACCGTCGCACCGAGCATTATTGTATATCATCTGCAGCCGGGACATTTAACATATCAAACTTGGGGAATCACAACACCTATGCAGATAAGTCCCCGGCTTTGATCCTGTTCTAAGCAGCTTACTACAGTATTTCTTCTGGGTTAACCAAATCTTAAGAACACCAATCCGAAGTCAGGTTCAACTTATCTTATGCTATCCATGAGGTACAAACATACAGTGTTCACTTAAGCATCTTTTCCTACTCTTATGTAGTACTTAATCTTGCTTTTTTTGCAACTGACACTGTATTTTGTTAGTGTTTTCGGGCGGAACATCGGGAGCGAGTACGCACGTCATTGGTGTGCCACTGTCTTTAGCTTCCGTGTTGTTTTCTTGTTGTCCTAATGTAATCCGTGCTGGTGTCAGAGATCACAGACATAACACGTTGCCACGTTGGACAACTCCTCTAACCAGTGATTTGTGTGACCACTCGTTTATAAATTCGACAGATGACGCCCACTAATTAATTATCAGAGTTTGCACTATTACTAAACACATCCTTGACTGCAAAGTTAGTTACTGAAAGTTGCTGAAACACATAAACAGCCAATTTATTCAGTCGTTAAACACGTCCTGACCACTGGTCACGCTAACGTTCCATCTTGTGCATTCAGAATCCTGTTACATCATTCTAACCCGAGATTTCTGCGATTTGCTGAACCGGTCGCAATCAGTTGGTTCAAGTCAGCTGTCTGTGCTCAGGAATAACTTTTCGTGAACTTGACTTTTCCCTGGATTTAATGACTTATACCAACACTAATTGATTATCCATGCCTTTAGCGGTTCGCTGTTGGGAAAAAATCGTCCATGGTATTGTGAAGTTGGTACTGACGAGTCAATACGAGATGCTTACATCTATCAGTTTTCGTGTGCTAACTGCTTTGTTCAAACTGTTCAATGGAACCAATTGTTTCGAACATCCTTGACTGCCCACCTCCCGGTTTTGTCCAACTGTTGATGATCTCGCTGTATGATTTCCGATGCAACAAACGCTTAGCTGGCATACAGTTCCTGTCATCCAACTGACAGTTTGTACATCTGTATTATTTGGTTACTTGGCCGCGCATTAGGTGATTTCCGACATATTCTCTGATAGAGTACCGCATGGTTCAGGTGCTGATATCACTTGATGTGGTCTGGTCGGGGATTGTGATGATAGTTAAATAAAACATTTTACAACCTACTGACTGAATCTGTCACCACTAGTTGTTTCGTTTAACCTCGCTGAAACATTTACAACCGTGAATCATCGTTTTCTCGAATTACTTTTGTACACCGATAGCCATCGGATTCTTGCCCCCTGTTTTTACTCCACATACACGTGGATTAGATTGTCAAAGTTTTGTCGTTCCAAGTTGAACATCACTCATTTGATCGCAGCCTTCGCATTCAGATATACTTTCCAGCCAGCCTCCTTCGAAAAGAAGCACTAGACTTGAGTTTCGCTTTCATTAGAGCTTGTCAATGGTGCATACTCTTGTCACAACCGGGATTAGAACTCTGGCCACGCTTTCATGAGGCAACCGTGTTGACCGCTGGGCCATTGACCTCACATTAGATATGACCGAATTATCACATCTGAACGCTTTTGAATAATGATCAGGTTACCCGATCGTCTCGATAGGAGACAGTTACTGTCTGTTAACTCCAATCGATAACCCCGCGGTCAGGACTTCCTAAACAGGTCGAAATTTCCAACCTCATTAAACCTGTTAGGCAATATTTCAAATTACTGAATGGCTGGAGTTTTAATCCCGTCCGTGGCAAGGGCATGCACTATTGACAAGCTCTAGTGAGAGCGTAACTCGGGTCTAGTGCTTCTTTTCGAAAGATACTGGTTGAAAAGTCTATCTGATTGCGAAGTCTGTGATCAAATGAGTGATGTTCAACCTGAATTTAACCAGATCTCCGACTACCCATTAGTTTTGGTCGTCATTGGATTGCTCAGAATGAATCCAATAATAGCTTAACAAGGTATGTTACATCAGGCTCCCTTTTCGAAGCTGAACTGAAACGCAGTCGTTTGTCAGCCTTTGGTCTGTTTCATTAGGCTCTTCAAGTTATAGTTCTTCATCCCGAATTCATTAGATTTTGATCAATATGATGTAGGCGGGTTCACCTATCACGTGACCTGTAGATCTCAAGTGCCTCGGAATGACTTGTTTATGTTCAAACCACTTTGTCAATTGACTTATCGATCACAGTCCTTATCTGGTATGGATCAATAAGGCAGTAATCTAGCGGTACATGTTGCTCGTCATGATCACTCATCTACGTGTAAATCGGTGCTAATCACATGTTGGAATGACACACATACGATCGCATTTTTCCGCTGCTATTCGATCTGTGGGCAATTGAGCAGCACACCCGGTGGTTTAAAGATTGAGAAGTCGCGATTCCAGAATAACAATGTGTGTGTTCGCGTGTACTTTGGACAGCCCCATCTGATGCAGAATTTTAGCATTAGCGAAGATTGTAGTTCAGGTTTAACTGCGAAACTGTAAAAAAAAGTTGTTTTTTAACCACTACATCATTGGATGGTTTGCCGTGTTAAACGTATTCTATGAAATGGCACATATAGGTGACCTTTGTATCTGGTGTCATGAATGCTTGTTCTATTGTTTTTGTGAGTGTTTGATAGTTCTTTAGAACGTCGAAAAGCATATATTCCATTTGCACGTGTGAAACGACACGCGTTTGATAATGGTGATATTGTGTTGCTTTTTCACAGCAGTTCTAAGATATCTCGGTGACCAATACCCAACTTTGCATGTGGCCGTGTTTACCTTGGTGTTTTATAGCGAACAGCCCGATATGATTTTATCGCAAACATGTTAGTTTGTCTTCTGTGATTCTCTCAAAATTTTGGAGATGTCTGTTCACTACACTTTTGGGACTAGACCTAGAACGTTCTGTCACGAGTGAAGCTGGCCACTGGTTTTCACCAGAATGACACACTAGAGTCACGTCCGGATTGGACCATTTTAATTTTCAGACCGAATTTGCTGGTTGAATCTTGTCTTGACCTGTTAGATGTGCACATATAGACAACGTGTGTGTATGTGTTTCTGTTATCACTGTTATTGTCATCATTACTAATATTACTAGTGGCAATGGTATTTTGACTCTGGCACACTTAATTGTTCTCCATCTGCTGAAGATATGAGTATGTAAAAAGCTGAGACTTCACCTCTCGGCAAACATAAGCCTGACCTGGACTGACTGACATTTTACAAGTTGTAAGAGTGTAGCTCACAATATTCGTATACTGCCCTAAACACGTTAGACGTCAGGTACATTTGTGGGTGGGATTGTGCCGCCCAACTTTAAGTTTGCTGCAGAGTTAATTCAGTGCATCGCAAGTATGTAGGCTAATACGCAAGGTGTAGGGGGCGTTATAGACAAGAATTTTGGGGGGAACAGACGAATGGTAGTGTACATCATTCCAGCGATTATTTGCACAACTCACACATGCAAATCATCTGTTTGAGTTCGATGTACCTGAAGGTGTAATTTAAGCCCTGCTTGTTTTACCACAGATCTAGACACCCAACTCCGTTTTTCATTCGAGTAATGTTTGTCAAGGGCGTGCATTTTTCGTGAATCATTTGGAGTCCAGTCAGACAGACACGCACAGGTACAAGTGACCGTGCTGTCCACCATGTTAACCACAGTGGCTCCAAAAATCTGACTCGTTCGATAACCGTTCTGAATAATATTCACTATTATCTCTATCTTATTTTTCCTCCGCACCTTAATCGGCAGTCGTTTTTGAGCATCGTCGAGCTTCGTTTACTACACTAATTTGAACAAGGTGAGAGTATAATGTGTGTAGTCGTACGTTTACCCTGTCTAGTTCCAGCAGCTTGGCATACCTGATCCATCCGACCATTGTACATGCAACTTAACTCATTTGTCACCCGCGCCTGCATTTAATCCGCTGTGTTGAACCTCGGTTTCTATGTGCGACACCACACAACACGATAACGGTGTGTGTGCTCGTTTGTGCACTCCTAGTGCGACAACCATTATTCCTTTGATCCAACCATTCACGAGGAGATGCGTTGCATATACATCCTTAGATTGATGTTGACATATCTTTCACATCGAATTAGCACCTCAAAAACGGACAGTCATTGATGACCAATGTCAATTTGAATTAACCCTCTTGTTTCCTTCTCTCCGGCCGATGTTCGCCACGTTTATATGTGAATCTAATCGGCGCTAACTTTAGTGACACCGCGACGTTTAAGCTGGTTCTTTGTCATCTCATTCTCACTTTTTTGACGTTTTAGACTACCGGCACTTTTTACCTGAGTGCATCACAAAGCGGTGTTTGCACAGGTATTTCACGTTTCATTTTATTCATCCCTGTGCCGGACTTACTGCGGATAACTCTCCGAATGTCAACTGCTTGCGGAGCGTTTCTTACGCAGACTATGATCTTCGGTTGCGTCCACGCGGCTTGTGACATTAAAGCACACAGCCTGTCGAATTTCAAAGTTATTTTGCAGATGTCAGTCTTGCCGACGTATCACTAGCTAGAAATCGAAAGAGTATAACCGTCTTGACGTATCCCCTGTCTGGAGGAAGCATCGTGTGCCATGAAATCAGAGTGTATTTTAATGCAGAAGGTTCACCATTGCTTACGATCACCAATGTTTTCCCAACATACTCCATGTAAGGGTTCGCGTCTGATCGTTGAGTTACGCGTAGCCCGAAAACGGATCCCCATATCGAAAACATAATTGAACCCAAATATTTCTCCGGTACTATCGAAGAAATGCACTATTAGTTACAATAGACAAATCTCAATCGCTTACGACGATTGTCTCGTTCAGTAAATCAATTGGTTTCGAACGGAGCCACTGAGGTCAAAGGTGAACTGTCATGCGAATAGGCCAGGTCAAGAATAACCACTCGCACCGCGGACGATTAACGTCAAGTGAGCTCACTGAAACCAAACGGAGTGGGTAGGGTACAGAAATCAAGTGTCATGTTGGTGAGAACACTAAGGAATGCAAATGAGGGGAACGAATTGTTTCAGTTCGAGAACCAACATATTTACAGCGCCTGCCAAAATTCGTCTGCATTTGACTGGCTGCCGATAGTACTGCACAGACCTGGTTCCCTACCTATCTGTACTGATTATCATTATACACACCAACCGCTTTGGTCTTCTTTAAATTCACGGAGCTGGTTCTCAAAATCAATTCCGGACGTCCGCTGGTGGGATGGAGCTCATGTGAGTTGATAACCTCCCCAGTTTGATATCGTTTGACTCGAGGCGACATTCGGGTTTCGCAGGCCACAGTCTGGAACGTCGAATCAAGAACTCATGACCTTTGAGCCACTTGCTTGTTGTTAGTCCGCCTAACCAACCGTACGAAGCTAAGTTAGTCGGAGTTTCCTCAGCTGGCACTTGTCTCCATTGTTTGGGTGTCGATGATTGAGAGATTACAGAAAGGCGCTTAACCACGAGTGTGCAGAAGCGGATTTGCACGTTGTGTGTATAGTTGTGAACAGTCATGGAATTTGTCTAAATATGACAATCCCAGAACACATGTTCCCAGTAGTCAATGATGATTTCCTATACTTTCCTGTTCAGGACCTCTGGGACTAATTCGAACCACGGGATAATCACCGCCTTGGATGGTGCAGCTGTAGCTTCAACAAATAGTAGTGTACTTTTGGGTTAAGCAACGACACGTCACCGTCCCACAACCCCCTTCCTAGTCATCACCAAAAACATGTAGTTCAGATGGCTGTACCACAATAGCTTGCGAAAACGGTATACAGTGTGATACTCGGAAGGTGTCAAGTTTTTGTCAACCCGACTTGCCACTCTTTGTGATCTCCTCAGCATAATGGTTGGTCTCCTCCGAGACCAATGCTGCGTAGCTGCTGAAGCAGACGTTTGCCAGACAGTAGCCACAGCGAGACAAATACCAAAGGGCCATATGTTAAAGGGACACACGATACCATCCTTCTACTCGTCTCTGCTCTGTTTAGAAGCTTGAAACTCCAACGAAGCTCATCCGTTTCGACGTCCCATTGGATAATGAGAGCATGCTGTGATTGTACTGACCCAACTGCAATATCTAACAGCGACGGTGAGAACTACGAAGTCAGTATTGATGCTAGGACTTCATAGTCATCCGAAACCCAGTTTTTCTGTCGGGAGTCTGCCCTTGCAAACCTGTCGCAAATGTCCCCCACAAAATGTTTTATCGTCGCAGAGTTGGAAGCTGAAATTTGGCAGTCATCAATGTAATATTTCGCTCGAACTGTTTCACGAATGAAACTTTCGTGCATCAACTCAGTCTTTAGAGGTCTGTCGTAATGCATAACTCGCAGGATGGTGAGGAAAGAATGTAAGATCATTTGGTACCCTGCTAGGTCTCCTGCAAGGTCGCTCAGGCCGACATAGAATACAGAACATGCCTTGATCGCGAACGAGGATGTGTACCTTCGGAAACATCTCGTCGATATCCACCGAAGTTGCGACCCTGTCGACACGGAATCGCAGCAATACGCCTATTGGATTTGTAGGCAAGTCACGGCCTTAACATAGCCCGTCAATCATATGCTGTCCCTGGTACTTAGCTTCGCAACTGAAGACTTTTCGGAACTTCCACGTTTTTTTGAGATTTGGTACATGACGGTGCTGTAAGTACGACGCATGTGGGTAGCCTGGATCAGGATGAGCTCGAGAGACCAACATATGATGGCACGTCACGTTTGCGTACTTCCAGAACGTATCAGCGTTACAGTCAAGCCTTCTCTTTAAGTGCAAAAAACGTTTCAGGATCATTTTGTAGTTGTTAGGAATGGTGGGATGCTCGCACTCCCAAAGAAAGCGCTTCACAGTAGCTATTCGAGTTCAACGTGGACGACTATACCAATAACAGTGCCACCGAATCTTTTCTGGAGAGCGTGAGATCAAGCGGTGAAATATACTCGAACTTGGTATCATGTGAGACACAGAATGTGATAGCCAGGTGACAGACGTCTTCGCCTGATATTGACTATTCAGCGGTCCGCACAACATTCAACCGAACAACGTTCTTACCGCATACCGCTGTTTACGTCTCTCTATTGTTCGACCTAGAGTCCTGTGCGTTTCGGGCACGTCACGACCAAGAATGATGACCTCACAGCCCTCAGTTTCACTAGATAGAGCATCTAGCAGGCGTGTCCACCTACTGGCTTCCTTTTTGACGGAAGCGGTGGGTCCTGTAGGTAAGTCATCGATGGACTAAGCATTGTCGACATTAACCGTCTCATCTTCTTCTGAAGACCTCAGTTTCTACTGGGCACTCGTACAACGGGCTTTTGTAGTTCTGTTAATTGTCGTAATAGACAGAGTCGAAACGATGCCCAAGACACCGAGACGATCCAGGAAATCTTGCTTCACCAAGATGGTGTCTGACCCGTTGTCCACAAAGACATAAGTAGTAAAGATACCAGATGGAACGACTACTTGTGCCGGGATTACTCTCAGACGCATCTGCTTGCCAGAAAAACGGGCACGTTTGATGCGTTAGTGCGGATACATCAATCGTACTGATGTCAAACTTTGTATGTCCGAGAACAAATTTCCACCGTACTCTACGAAGGCTGTGAAAATTATGTAGGTAAACAGGCCAGCAAAAGTTTGTAAATACTGATCATTCTTGTGTACCCTGCAAGATGATGCACGCGAAATCTGACTACCAGTTCTAAAAGATATGATTATCTTGTTCTCAACTATCTTCGCCTTCTTTTTTGTCCCCATCGCCTTGTGTATCTGTACCTTAAATCTGAATCACGACCTATGTATGAGTCACAGTAGAATTCAATTAAATAATATTGTCTATACGAATGTATCCTCTATCACCAACCCATACTACTAGACACATTCTTGTTTAAGAGCACGTCACTATAAATCTCCAATGCCACTCAAATTTCGTCACTTCTTGAATTGCGCACGGAACATAGTGCTCCAGTCTGGACATGCTCGTTAAGAGTAACCTTTTGGAGTCTACTTTTGACTCGCCCTGAAAACTTTCCGATCAGCGTACGTCTGTATTTGGTCGCGGTAATCCTTTTTATGTAGGCTTAAGTTCTCCATACGTTTAGAGGTTGATGTTTTCATTTGCTAAAGCGATTGATAGTGCATTTACAAGCGCGTACTTTCCTGACTTCACCACGGTATGGCAGTTTGTCATATCGGGTGTTTCTTGAAAAAGCGGACTATGGTTCGTTGTGAAGCGCACAAACAAAATTCCCTACAAATAGAGGTTAACACTAGGTTGATGATCAGCGTTTTTTCATATCAATTTCTGTATCACTGGTTTGGGTGATTCATCCTGTACGGGTAACATTCCTGTGATCAGACTCGAGAAGTCGTTGCAGAGTGTCGCAGTAGAGTTTCTCTTCCGTGCAACACAACTACGCTCCCCATCTTGGCGTGCGTCATCCATAGTGTTCTAAGTATTGAAAAAATGCTCTGAGTAAACCATCTGTTCTATACAAGAAGTGCAACGCATTTTGTTGTTTATGTGCGCGACATGCGCCCACACGTTTTCCTGCGGTGGTCCAAATCAACTTTATTAGTTGACGCATTCCGTGTGTGCTTCCCGTTCGGAATTTCCTACATAGGGATATCTGGTGACTGGTCGGGGATTCGGTTAATTCTAAGTTGAACATCACTCATTTGATCACAGACTTCGCATTCAGATATACTTTCCAGCCAGCCTCTTTTGAAAAGAAGCACTAGACTCGAGTTTCGCTTTCATTAGAGCTTGTCAATGATGCATACCCTTGCCACGGACAGGATTAGAACTCCGGCCACGCTTTCATGAGGCAATCCTGTTGATCACTGTGCCATTAGGCACGACTGAATTATGATATCAGAGCGCTCGACCCTCGATAGGGGACAGTAACTGTCCTGTTAATTCCAGTCGATAACCCTGCGATCAACATTTCCTAGACAGGTCGAAATCTCTGATCTCATTAAACCTGCTAGGCTATATCTTAGATTACTGATGAGTAGTCGGGCATTTGGTTAACTTTAGGTTGAACATCACTTACATTTGATCTCGCACTTCGCATTCAGATGAGAGTAAAACTCGAGTTTAATGATTCTTTTCGAAGGTGGGTGGCTGGAATGTCTACCTGAATACAAAGTCTGCAATCAAGTATGGGTGATGTTCAACTTGACATATGGATGTCGCAGAAGTTGTTCCAGTGTTTAGAATGCTTGTTAGCAACCCCTTGGATTTTCCGGCTGTGGATGGTGAAATGTGCAAATAACTTTAACCCAATATCACTGGACGCACTGTTCCGTTCTTCTGTCAGCCGCACTCATATCCATTCGGTGTATAGTTACTACAATTATTCACGTAAATCGGCCTATAGACCTCAGCAAATGGGAGAAACGTGACTTTTGTAAGATGGGCAAAACTACCGAAAGGAAATTATTGATTTGGAACACACTGATGCACGCAATACAAGCATCATTGTCCTCTATTCTTCGCCACGTCAGACCTGTTAGGTGTTTAGTAAAATTAGGATCCGACGAGGTCATTTTAGCTTGGTTTTTAATGGTTTAAAATAGTTCAGTTTCGTCGCCTGGATGCAGCCAACTCCAACAGTTGGATTTCCAATCAGTTATGCTAGTCCAACTCACTATGCTTCTCTAATTGCTACCGATCATCTGTGACGGGTTCACTCTTTACGCTTTAAGTGGATTAATTTGGGTTAAACTAGCAGGTCACATCGTTAGAATCACTTATGTCCGTTGTACTGCTTAATAAAATTGAGGAGATTTGTAGTCTCCTGTTTTGAGGTTTGAAATGGTGCTATCCTCTTATGACGGCAACATAGTTTTAGTTCAGCAGTGCTTTGTGCCGTAGGCATTAGCTTAGACTCCCGATCGTCTTCCATTCTTGTCAAGGGCAATCTGACCCTGTCTCAATTTATTTACAATCGTGATATTTTGCAACATTTTAGTCGCCCAAGCCGTCTACATACAAACTGGTATCTGTTTGAATGGGTAACCTCTGTCATATGGTCATATCTAACGTGAAAAAAGGAGAAAGTTATTTGAGCTTTTTTATTTTCGATCTGTTTTAAAGCCTCATCATTCGGAGACGTTTGGTCACCACAGCCTGAATTCCTACTCTTTTTTTCGTCACATTACTTTCGTGTAGTTTGGTTGTCAACTGGCGATTCTCGCGTGGCGTTGAGGAACAAACCGAAGCATTCCTCAAAGGCTTTGCGGACGTATTTCCACTGCAATGGCTGCAGTACTTCGATGAAAGAGAATTGGAAGTGAGGCAAACTGTCATTTGATTTTATGTATACATATTCTACACCATACCGCTGATTTGTACTGATGCCCGATTTCATATCGCACGATTATGTGCTCAAGTTCCGATTGTATTGACTATCTGTGTCTATGTTCGGATCGTTTGACTTTTTCCAGGTCGCACTATGTTTACCGTTTTGTGACAAATCAAATCTTTTATTAATGTATTTACTAGTTCCACTCTCCTTATAGCCAACCGGTACCTAATATTTTTACATTCGCGGTTAAGGTGTATTTTTCGTGAACGTGAAAGTTGCAGTTCCATACAGTTTCGGAATAGGTGGACAGTGACGATGAATTTCACGATTTTAGTTTCTGCAACGCTTTTCCTTCCATGGTTTTGCCGGTGTTGATTCGGTTTGTGACAACAATTGTTTGACTACATATGTGCCTTTATCCACTTGGTCATCAACCGGTTTTGATCCACCAACTCACCAAAGACCTTGTCTAATTGAATGTTGATCAGGGAGCACAGTAGCAACGATATTGTACGAATTAACGCGGTCGCCAACATGAGTTCCGGTTGTTTCAATTATCCTTGTCTACTCTTTGATTACCTGAGGGTATACATCTTTTTATACGAACCCCTCTTATATCTCGTTTGAACCAACAGTATACGATCTAAAGCTGCGAACTAAACATTCTGATTAGGTCCCCCACTTTGTATTCTGTTTCTTACTTCTACCTTCTTTTCAATGATTTCGGAAACCGAGCATAGTTACCGAGCTTAGTTACTCATTTGTCTTTGGTTTTTCAACTGTATGCATATTCTCATTCTCCCAAATAATCGAACCGAAACATTCGTCGCCAGTAAATTTACATCTTAAGGATTCTGTTTCAAGTGATACCTTTCTTTTTAGAATAATGGTATGATTCGCATTCATATACATTTAGAGCTTTCATATTTTTAGGTTCTTTTGTGTGGGATGCAACAGTTAGACGTGAATGACTGGGAAACCAACACAATCTACAAAAACTACACTGCCAGATCGAAAGAAGTCCAATGGTTTTGGCAGGTGAGTTTGTTAGTGCTCCATATGTAGCGTATGAATTTGCCATATATGTTGCTCTCGCATTTTGTAAAACTACAGTCCCACCCGAGACATCACTGTGTGACACGCAATTTTAACTATTACGAACATCCTAATTTTAAAGTTGTAATTCATGTAATCTATGCAGACTATCTGGCTTATGTGCATTAGAGTATTTTCCACCTCATGTGTTGTTTGCTAAAACCGTCAACACTAATTAGACGTCTTAGTTAAAAACTCTCGGACATCTAGTGTCGCGTGATAATCACTCTTGCAAATACCAGTTTCTCGCCAATGTTTTCTGCAAGTTGGCTTAACCGGAAGTCCCTCTGCCGTTTAAAAATCTATGGCATGACAAGGCACGCCATGGCTTATTGCCATATATGTATTCACCTTCTCTAAGAATTACAAGGTCACCTCGTAGTTTTCGCCAAAGTACGTCACGGAGTGCCAGTCCTTCGTGCTCAACTAATTTTATACCATTACGTGTCATAGTGTTGGAAAAATATTTGGAACCGATTTATTATCAATAATTGATTGATTACTAACGTTGCGAAAATGACCGCAGCATTTCAACATGCAGTATAGCGGGGGAACCAAATTCTGCTTAAGAATCTGAAAGCATCGTTGCAATATATTCCTCGTATGTGGGTGAGAGTGAGCTGGACCTCGTGGACCCCTCACTGTAGATGCTGGTCAGCACCGCCATGAAGTTATATCATCAACGCATGTTTATCGAGAGGATGTACCCTCAGAACTTCTCGAGTGAGGTTAGGTCGTTGCTGCAGGCTACCCATTCCGACACATGCGCTGTACGGAGAAAAAGTTGCGCTTTTTCGACCTAGAACGTGTATGTGGGGACACCGTCTACGTAAAAGATTATGTTCTTTTACGCATGTTGCTTACTAAGTGATAGTACAGTTCTTTACATATTGACGTAATAGTGTGCATTTTGTTTTTTATCCAAAAAAACAACCTAGTCACACACTTCTCTTCCAAAATACGTCTTCACATCGATTCATGAGCGTGTCACCGATCTTCACGTAAATCACGCTTTGTCCTTGTAGAGGCTATGCCAACCGCCTCCGTAATAAAATTCCTTCTTGTTACTAATGTTCACACATTCCTGCCCAGATGTGTGTAGAATGTCTATCAACACTTACAACAGTCGTGTTCAAAGTGTTCGTGGTTGATGGGTATGGACATTTACGTTTTAGCTGGAGGCATTCTCGTGATGCCTTTTGTATGGCTCTTTTAGAGACGTTCATTGGGAGCGTTCATTTGGACTCCTAGTCATTCTTTGATCATACTTTCCAATAGGCGCCAATTGGACTAGTCTTCCCGGTTTAATCTGATCCGTGTTCCCATAATGAACCTTGTAAACGGCTGTTTTCAATAATTTCCGGTTTAGTGAAGTTAAAGATCATATTCTTGCAAACAAGATGAGGATTGCTTTGTGAGATAGCGATTGACCGCTTACCTTGACTTATGAAGTCGTTTGTGGATCACTCATATGCCCGTATGTATTGGCTTAAAAACGAAGGCACTTATTTCGTTCGTAACACAATAGTGCCTTGTGTTGAACGTGATTCGTGAATAAAAACAGCATACACCCACTGAAGTGGTCTCATAATCTTATCATGTTCACTTTTGCCACTTCATATAGTCATTCTGTGTTAACTATTGTCGACTGAAACTACGGACGATCAGGTATTATTTAGCTTTGTATTCCTGTGACGTGTAGTGAGTTCGGCCTGGTAAACATTCAAAATGACACTGTATGACGTTCTGTAGTAAAACGATTAAGTGGTCCCCTAGCTTGATCTCCTGTATAAGGACACTTGCACATACTAGCTAATTCAGGTTTGGTTTAACTGACTTTTGTCATATGAAAAATGGTATGTAGAAGAGACCCAATTGAGAAAAATCTGGACTTTAGTTGGATTCGAACCGGCGACAGAAACAACTTTCCCAGACGCGGTAAATGTTTTACCAGCTTAGCGACGAAGCCACACCGGAAATGTCACATTTGGACCTAGTTACTCGCCCAAAAATGTTTCAGTGATACAATATCAATGCGCATCGGTGTCATTGATGAATTCCAGCGTGAACTGATCGAGAAATCCTGCCTGGGTAGTCAGTCTGCTGGATAATTTGATGGATTTCATGTGACACAGTCGGTTGGTTGGATAACTAGGTCCAAATGTAAAACTTCTGGGCTTTCGGAGTGACTTCGTAGTTCGTCCGGCAGTGCATTTGCTTTTCTGGGCATGCTTTTTTTGTTGTTGGTTCGAATCCAGCCGAAGTCCAGATTCTTTGCAATTAGGTCTCTTTTAGATTGTCAGATCCAGCAAACTACTTCTCACGCATTTTTATGCAGTTTCATAGTAGCGTAGGCACGACACTTGATGCAACTGTTCCGATCTTTTAGCTCATGTGATTATATTAGCTCCCATCCAGTTTGTTCGAGTTTGGCCACTATGTAATGACGGCTCTAGTGGTTCGGAGGCTACACAACGAACGCAGTGATCCTTTGTCAGGTTATTACGACTCTCACAAGCGCAGAGTTTTTGATTGACAAACTCTGGCAGGGATTGTACGATCTTCCACGAAGACGTTGAGCAACGCGTAGCAATAAACCAAC
>LUCH01003185.1:39816-52902 GCA_013368495.1 Paragonimus heterotremus | reverse complement strand
GTCACTTGGGCCTCCAACCTCGATCCCGTGAACAAATCGCTGAAATCGCTGAAAATCTTTAGAAAGAATATGAAAAAGGAGGGACCTTGTAGAAGTTTTTAAGATCCTAAGTGGATTATCGGAGGCAGGGAAGCAGCTGTTTACTCGCAACCAAAACTCATCGCTGAGAGGGCATGAGTTGAAGATTGTGAAGGAAAGAGCTAAGACTCAAATCCGGGCCAACTTTTTTGCACATAGAGTTGTGAGCAGTTGGAACAAATTACTGTCCGAGGTGGTGTTGGCCAACACGGTTACCGACTTTAAGCGTAAGCCTGATGCTTGTTGGTTGACATTATTTCCGGATAAGGTGACCCGGATCTGCTTAACCTGATGGCAACCTTCTCACTTTCTTCTGTCTGCATCTCTTTTTGATGCTTCTGACCTCGTATTTATTACCAGTTGTAGACAGGTTACGTAGGACTTCTTATTAGTTATTTGTCTCTCAGCTGTTCTTTTATCGAAGCCAAGGAGTATTTTTCTTCTGCCATCCAGGAGTCTGATGGAGATATGATAGCACCAGTATTGGCTTTGATCCTGTCTTTTAATCTAAGTATACCGTGGTTGCTGACAGTGATTCCAATCCCGCTTCCCTCCATCATTCAAACTCTGGCACCCAAAAGATCGCTTGCATGGTCCTGTTGAGGACTTGACCGGAGATATTCTCACTGCTCTTTCAATAATCTACTGTGTTCTACATACCACTGAAGATTCCAAGACACTGTTGAAGGGAGGTTTTTCTTCTCCATTTATCACAGTACGGTGGGATCATCTGAGCTCACTGGTGCAAGAAACTGGACATCAACCGGCTATTAGCCTCAAGTCCTGTGATCTGAACTGAACTGAAGTGAAAGAGAAAGCTGTCAGGGAAAAGAGATTTGTTTTATAGGACCGCTTTCCCACAATTCATTCTCCCCGGTTCTTATAAACCTCGTAGTAGCGAGCGGGCTGCGCTCCAAGACAACCAAAAACTCGCCGGGTCTTTTGGTAACTTTACAAGTCATGCTTAGGCCCGAGACAGTTGTGGGGAAAACTGTGGCTTTGAAGTCCACCAACCTGAAGGGCGTGTCTTTTGATCGCCTTCGGCAAGAGAGGGTGAGATGCGATCATCGGACTAAGGTTAAATCACAAAGCATGGCAGCCGGAAGCTGCAACTGAGTTAGTAGTTTCTGCTGCAGAAGTATCCACTCAGGCTTACGTTCTAGCAGTGGAAAGCAGGGACACCGTTTCCAGAGTCGCCATCCCAACGACCGACGCCCCAAACACGAGCACAAGTGTTGGAGACACCGGAACCACACCAAAACCGTCTCCCGAGTTACCTGTGCCAGAACCCACCAAACGGTCCCGCAGAAAATTTTTTCTTCCAAGAGTTCGGGACGATTGGAGCCTGTAAGGGCCACCTCATGTGATTCAAAAAGCATTCTTTGACCCGGTATTTCTGTCAGTGGTTCCATAGAACCATGCACCTTACCTCCTTCAAACACCACACCTAACAGATAAAAACGTCAAACTTCCCGTGGGTGAAAACTCTCAACCACTCTCCCGAAAAGCTGGATTGTGCGGGGGCACACAGGTCGCAAGTTGCAAGCGTCCTGTAGAGTCGCTGACGTAGGCATAAGCGGCTATGTCGCGCCCGCAGCCTCAAAGAAGGGCCGCCAGAACAATTCGGCGGAAAAGACGGAGTTCAACCCCATCACCCTCCTTAATTCTAGGTTTTCTTTCCCAAGCTCTCCCTCGCACTCTCCTTTCCCTTTTTTCGTAAAATCAAACAGGGAAGTAATTCTTAACTGCGTGTATACGGACTGTCTGAGTTTGTTCAATAAATTATCGCAACTCAGACAGTCAGTTCTTGACACTCAACTCCATATGTTTGCTTTCACGGAGACTTGACTTACAGGTGACATCAGTGACAATACTCAATTTACCGAGCTGACTCCGCCGGAGGGAGCATGGTGAGTTCTGCGATTTTCTTTCGGCATTGTCTCTCGACATCTGCAGTTGTCGGTGGACTTCAGTCCTCTGATAAATGTGACGCTCTGTGGATTCGACTAGCATTGCGTGGCCAAGACTCGCTCCTAGTGGGGGTTATTTATCGTTCTCCTCCATCCGACGATGACACTTACCTCGCAAACTTGGACAAATTCCTAAGGCTACAGCACTTTACTCGTCTGCTTAATATAGGTGACTAATGCACTCAAGATAAACTGGGCATCAGTTTCTCACTCGGACTGTGAAAACGGATTCTCGACTTCCTTATCGACGCTGATACGACGGAGAACGTGGACACGGCATGTCAATGTCTCTCTGCCTAACCTAGTCATCACGAATGAGAGCCACCTGGTAGACAATGTGATCCTCAAACCACCACTTGGACACAGTGACCACTCTCTGCTCATCTTGGATCCTACCTGTTACTAGTTACAACAACCAGTAAAAAAGTCCACAGTTCGAAATTTTAATTATTCTGATTTTAACGGCCTGAGAAGCTACCTAGGCTCACTTCTTGATTGTGACTCCATGGACCAGAACTACTGCGCGTTTCAAAGTACGGTCCAGAAAGCGGACGACTTATGTATACCACACAAACTGCACACTTTCTCTTTTCGGCCACTTCTTTCGCGCAGAGTACGTCGTCTCCGATAACCGTTCCCAGCGTATGCTAACGGGAGACTGGGAGAACCTAAACGTGTTTCACATTGTTTGAAATAGATCTAGGCAAGGAATCTGTGAACAAACCAAACTCGTACAATACAGGGTCCTTCTTATAAACCTTGGGAACACAAATGTCCTGTCTAAGTGTATGCGACGACTAAGAAAGAATAAACCCTCAGCTCTTCCTTTGCGACTGCCCGACGGGGAGACTTTATCTGACTCCCTAGTTGTGACTGAGTTATTCAGAGAGTACTACTCGGCAATCTACAACGTCGCATCGCCGAATTTGCACCCTATCCTACTGCTGCAGAACTTCCGGCAACCATTCGTCACCGCTTAGTTTTCTGTGATAAAAGTTAACTTTTTATTCAGGGTTACTCCATACAGTGAAATGGGTCCTGACAAGGTTCATTCCAGAATCCTCGGGGAAGCAGCTGCTAGTTTGGCAGAACCTCTTTATAAGCTATTGAAACAGACACTCCGGACTGACATTCTCCCTAGTGCATGGAATGGGGCGACGGTCACACTCATATTTAAAACGGGCAACCGGTATTCTCCAACCAGCTGTTGACCAATCAGCCTGACTAGTATTCCGTGCAAAATAAGGGAGCGCTTATTAAAGCGTACCATCCTCAACCACTTATCAAACCATCTTTTCTGTTCTACCGAGCACGGCTTCCTTCCTAACCGGTCGTGCGTAATAAATATGCTTATTTCTTTGGATAGTTTGACGGAGGCCAGTGAAAATGGTCAAAGTGGTCAAACACCTGAAGACATTTCACAACGTCTACCCTGAGGGGCCATGTTTCACTGCCGTAACGTAATACAGCCCTCACTGTTGTCTGATATGCGCGATCCCCAAGTTTCAGGGAAATACCTCTCTGTCGCCATAGGTGCCTCAGATTAGCGAACACCGCCTTAGCCTTGTAATTACACACCTGTGTTTCATTCCCTACACTCTCGCCGCTGCCGCGGCTGATGTAACTTCCCAGATGTACAAACCGGTCAACAACTTCCATGACTTCGTTATCTAACATTAAGTCTACGTAACTACAGCAATTTCGCAGAATCACTTTGCACGTTGAGACTGCAAAGCGCATTCCGAAGTATTTAGCAGAATGCGAAACTGCGTTCAGCGTTGCTTGTGCCACTTGAAAGTTGTCAAACAGCAACAACTCATCGTCAGCATAATCAAGACCAGTCAGCCTTCCACCAGGTAGGAGGTCCACACCGGCATCATTTGAGTGCCGCAAACAGTCCTCCATTATTTCGTCCATGACGAAATTGAACGAAAATTGTGAAAAGAGACAGCCTTGACGAACGCCGTTCCTGGTGCTAAAACTGTCATACAGTTCACTGTAAACCCTCACCTGAGCTGAAGTATGGGATTAAAGTGACGACAATATGTTCACATACTTAGTCTGTAAACCTCTGCGTTTAAGTGACTCTAAAAGTGTAGGTCGATCTACCGAATCCAACTCACCTTTATAGTCGAGGACTACGGCGATTGTTGGCAGGCGGTACACATGACGCTGCCCCAGAATTTGATGGAGGGTAAAAATGTAATCTGTACATTCCCTGCCTGTTATTCTCTAATGTTTACCTCGCGAACTGTAATGGGTTGACGAAGTATAGTGGGTGCTAGAATCATTGAAATGACTGGGGTCAAACTAATCACCCTATGGTTTTCATAATAACCCCGGGCTCCCTTTTTAAATATGGGAACTATTATCGAGTGACCTCAGCACGTAGGGATGATCTCGGTTGTCCATACAAGTTGAAAAAGATGAGTCAAGGCCTCTACTAACACCTCTCCACCCTCTTCGAAAAGTGCCGGCACGATATCGTCTGGACCAGCAGTCCTATTACGATTGAGAACTGAAATACAGTTGCGAACCTCAGTCTCAGTGGATGGTTCCAAATCTACCGACCAGGGTGCTACGTCACAAGTTTGCGGCCACAACACAATGGAAACAGGAGGCCAGCTAAATTGACCCTCAAAGTGTTCCGCCCAGCGTTCCAACCTTCTGGACTTATTATAGATCAGGCTGCCATCTGCGTCGCTGACAGCTTCACTGACAGACGGCCGCATGGGACCAGTGGCACGAATCAGCTTAAAGTGTTTGCCGGCGTTCCCGGAAGCAAAGGCGGTTTCCATTTTTTTAACTGTTTCCACAAACCTAACCTCACGATCAGCCTTTAGACTACGTTTCAGTTTCCTACGGATATCTCTTCTAGACTTATCATGTGAACTACTAAGAGGAACCTTCAGTCTGACTTCTAACAACTCCAGAGATTTCTCTAAACTCTAATGTTTGTCAAATTTATGTACCCCTGTGCCGCATGCTACGGTACCAGCCTTCCGAATGGCCTGTGAAATTGGAGTCCAGCAGCTAGTAGGATCTTCGGAGTGAGTACCACTAAGGCAGCTTTCGAAGCTCGTTTGGTACTTATGTTTTACCGATGGTAAAGCCAGTTTCTCAACAGCCAACCGTTGCTGTCGGTGGGGTCGTTGTCCAGCAAAGGCGAGAACAAAACGACAGCTTACCAACGCATGATCTGAGTCCAACTATGTGCCCCAGTAAGAACGACAGTTTTGGATGGATCCGCGCCACCTGTAACTGACAGCTATGCCCTCTGTGTGAGACCAGACCTGATTCGGAGCAGGCGGGCGCCAAGTATAGCAATGACGTGAACGATGCCTAAAACTAGTGCTGGCTAAAAATAGCTTATGCTCAGCGCACAGCTGCAACAATCGCCCACCATTATCTGACCGATGTGACGCTATCCCAAACCTGCCACCTAAACGAGATTCGGTCTCACCAAAGCGACCCACCTGGGCATTCATATCTCCGGCCAGAACGACTATATTAGAGCCACGTGTCAACCGAAGGAGAGCAGCCAGATCCGAGGAAAATGCGTCCTTGGTGCCCAGGTCACTATAGTCTGTAGCAGCGTAAGCAGACACAATGAATAAGTTTCCGAAAGTCTTGCGTCTAGATTTGGTCTTAACGGAACTTGCCAAGCGTACGGCACAAAGTCTGCTATTAACAGGAATCCAATCTGTCAATGAGGCTGCGGCCGTCGAACTAAGGACTATACCTACTCCAGCCTGTGGAGTCACCCGAAGTGTACAATCAGTATCGGGTAGTTAA
Source organism: Paragonimus heterotremus (assembly GCA_013368495.1). NCBI lineage: Eukaryota > Metazoa > Platyhelminthes > Trematoda > Plagiorchiida > Troglotrematidae > Paragonimus > Paragonimus heterotremus. Next base: position 47,059 of record LUCH01003185.1, on the reverse strand, counting down.
TGCGAGTGCTGTTAGTTCCATACACTGACTACTGTCCTGGATTCTAGTTTCCGAGATACAGCAGACATTGACGTGCAAGAGCGGCCTGTTGACCTATCTGTTTTAGAGTGCGAACGTTGAAGGCACCTATATTAATTCGCATTATGGGTCTAAACAAGGAACGAGGGAAGCCTGAAGCTAAATGGCAAGAGACGGAACTTACCGGCTCAGTGTTACTACGGTTAACTACATCTGTTATGGGACCTGTAGAGTAGTTATTAGAAATGGAGGTTGGGAGGGGCCTGAGAACCAAATTTAATAGGACCGTGAGGGAGGGGTCAGCAGTAGCATGTTTTCGCCTATCCACCCTGCTGTATGCAGCAAAGCGGGCGACCCGGTTTATACTGCGAGACGGCTGATGCAGTATGGAAGTAATGGTGTTGTGGCTATTCATGGTTGTGTGTGGGCTGAGATTCTGCTAGGGCACTCATACCTAGACAGGAGAACGATTGGGGTTCTCAACCAAAGCCTTTGACTCAAAAGCCTATACCGCAAGGCAACGGGTGAATGGCAGTGTACCAGAACTGGTACGTTTTCCGGAAGAAGATGCCAATCTTCTTCCAACCCCCAACCTGGAGGACCAGGTGACTGGTTTGTCAGACCTCTACCTATTGGCCTGCCTGGTATGAGTGACTTTGTCGTTGTGGTGACTACACCATTCAGTTTAGCCCAATGGGTCATCGAGATGCGCAAGCCGTCACACCACGTCAAGATCCAATCTCGTTGTTGAAAGATTATATGTATATGTATAGAATCTTCTGGAAATCAATTTTCTAGGATTTTCCTAAATGGTGTCTGAAGATTCCGTGCCAGCGCACATTTTTTTTTACTGCCGTCAAAACGTCGGGCTTCGCCGAACATATACCAAGCCTCACGCTTTGGTCTGACGGCCGGAAGCCGTCACGTTTGGACTACATCCTGACCAACTAAGACTTGTTGGTCGATAATCTCGAAGTGATGGAGCCCCTAGGCTTGAACGGTCGTGCATTTCCTCTATAGCGTCTGTCTTATCAGTGTTGTTACCGAGACCCGTGGGAACTTTAATAAATGGAATGTTGGTCTGCCGCGTTCTCATATGGCCTCATAAACATTGAATGACTGCACTCTATTAATGAACTGTCTACAAAACTCACTGCCGCCTTCTTCGCAGCCGTTAATTAATCTACACCACTATCGAACCCGAGGCGCATTAAGCAGCTGAGTCAGTTATGTTGCCGTACCTTAAAGTTAATACTGGAGAAACGATGCACATTGATGAGTTATCGGTTGTCTGAACTAGTAGAAGACTGGAAAGAGTATACACTCATCTGTAATCGTCGTACTTCGTTCATTCACAAAGACCGGCCTAATTATCAACAGTGAGTTACTTAACGCTTCGTTGTCGATCCGAAAAGCCTGTTTCGGTTCGCCCCGACAGCCGGTGAGGCTAAAATGATGATACCTCATCTTCTCGGTCCGATTGTACCCACAATCTCCAATGATGAATCCGCCTATGTTATCGCGAAGTTTTACAACAGTCTTTCTTCCCTTCAGGTTTCTTATACCATCGAATTCGAGAACATGAACTCTGTTGACACTTCTTTATGTGCCGTTCTGAAGGAACTTCGGTGCCTTGAAGACTTCTCCCGATCCAGATGGCGTTCCCCCGAAAGCTGTCCGAGAAGAGGCCAAGATGGTCGCTAATCTCCTTAGCTTACGGTTCACCCGGTCTGTACCCGGTAGTTGGAAATTCGCGAACATCATCCCTTTTTGAGAGGCGGTAGACAAAATCTTCCTAGTGATTATCGTCCAATAGCTTTGTTCTCAAGTGCCTATGTAGTACTGGAATCACTCGTGCATGACTCACTTTATAGCTATCTTTCTTCTCTTACCCTCCCTAATGCGCAGAGGGGCTTTTGAAATGTACGATGGTGTATCACGCGTTTTTATGCTGGCCACTGATGAGTGGACGACCACAGTTGACTAGGACATCGCTGTAGATCTCGTATACCTAGATTTTGCCAAAAACTTTCGGCCGCCTAAATGACGCTTTTCTGCTTGGTAAACTTTACTGCCGCGGAGTGTAATGTGATATCATTTGATGGCTGGATTCTTACCTCATCTATCGGCTTTATGGAGTGCACATAAACTCTGCGTTTTCTAGGCCTTCTCTAAGGTTTTATTGTTGGTCCTCTTTCACTCTTCAACTTTATAAACGACCTCCCTAATTGGATTTGTTCTCTCTTGTTGCTTTTCACAGATAATGCCAAGGATTGGCGTACCGTGAGCGCCCCTAACGACTTCTCCATGATACAGAATCAGGTCAACAGTGTACGGTTGGTCCTATTCAAATGGTCTTGCTTTTAATGCTGGAAAGTACAAGGTTATGTACATCCGCCATTCGATAAATACCGTCCACTATCTTGACATCATTCCTCTTCGAGCGGTCCTGACTGAGAAGGATCTTGACACGTTGGTTTTTCATACTTTGTCAGGCTCACCTAACGTCGCGGTGTGTGTAGAAATAACTTATAATGCCTTAGAGTTACTCAGGAGGTTTTTTTGTCAGTTTGTTCTCCGTTGCTTTCAACTACCTTACAACGGCTTCGTCCGTCCGCGCCTCGAGAGTGGAACTGTGGTCTGATAACCTTTTCCAAAGTACAAAATGCTTTTTGTGAGTGTGCAACGACTTGCCACCTAGGCTGTTCGGGGTCTCCGAGGAAAGTCTCATAAAAGTAGACTATCAACTTTGCATCTATACTTTTTAGAGTTCCCCCGGGCTAGAGGCCACCTTATCGTTGCATTTTCAGGCCGCACATCCACGCCGTTCATGTAGTTCCGTGTTCAGCATGACGAGTACCAGTTCACTGAGAGGCTACCCTTCCAAAGTAGAGGTCCACCATTGCCGGTTAGAATGTCGTCGTAGCTTCTCCTCACTACGAGTTTGTTAGGTGTGGAATACTCTTCACGCCTGCGTGATTTCCGTTGTTCCTATTCTTGTTTTCAAGGCCCACTTCAGTACTTGCATGTTATCTCAGTTCTGATACTGCACCTGTTTTCTGTGTTTCAGGTACCATTACCGCTTTGCGATTCTACACTCGGAGATGCGGAATCCTGAAAAGCTGTGATTTCTACTATTACCAATTCATTGATCCATTACTATCTGTGTAATACCCGTGAGGACGATTTTATTCCAAGTACACTGTACAATTACTGGCGGTCGTGTATCACTTTAGGTTTACTGATTACGACCATTTGTTTTGCTTATTTTAGGGCATGATTTTCTGGATCTCTTCCTGGTATATCTGTTGATGGTATCTCAGCTTAAACATTCTGTGTAATTTTAGCACGTAGCCGTCAGTTTTTTTTATTCACATGCCCAGTTTGATTCGATCCGTGGCTTGTGCTATTTCTGGAGGAGTAGATAGTGCAGTGTCAGCTTACTTATTGAAAAAGAATGGTTAGTGTACTGTTTTGTCTAATATTACTTTGTAGGCTTTAATGTTATTGGTGTTTTTATGACAAATTGGGACCCTTTGAACGAAGGGGTTTCATGTTCATTGAGTTCTGACCGGGATGACGCCAAACTTGTTTGCGAACGGCTTGATATTCCTTTCCGTGAGTTGAATTTTGTACGGGAATACTGGATTTATGTCTTTCAGTAAGTTCTAACATTAACAGGTGATCATGATGCTGTTTGCAGACCTCTTTTACGTTGTTACGAATACGGATCTACACCTAACCCGGATGTTCTATGTAACCGTTTTATCAAATTTAATTTACTAACCGCCAAATTACTGCGTTTATCAAAGTGTGCTGGAGTTACAAAAGATGCCGTTGAAAACGACATTCGTGTAGATGCACTTGCCACGGGCCATTATTGTCAGACCTCTTTTGGCAATTTTTTGCAGTACAGATCAGAAAAAGAGCCACATCTTTTGCGCAGTGCTGACTGTGTGAAAGATCAAACATTTTGGCTTTCGACGGTTAGTTATTGTGCTGCTTATTATTAATTTTGTTCGATTCTGTACCTAGCCTTCGTAGTAATGTTTGTATATGTGTGATTGACTAACTTTTCACGCTAGTTATAGTTCAAAGACTACTGGTATCGTACAACTCTCCTAGAATTTCTTAGCTTTTCATTTAGTTCTACATTCTGTATTATGAAAATGGTGCTCTGTTAGAAACTACTTTCTCGCAGTGTACATGTCGCCAATTGTGTGTCGTAAAATTAGCTTGAATGTGACTTTCTTAAAATTGTGCTCATTGAATTATGTTGTTTTACCAACGTACAAAGAAGACATACCACAGACTGTTACTGTTTCGTTTTATCTGGTGACCAGTCCATTGGAAGGCTGTATTTGTGAGCACCACTCAAACAGTTTTTACCGGACAGTTTCGCGCTCACTGTGTCGATCACCCATATCCAATTAATACAGCCTCGTTGAATTTAATGTTTCCTGATAACAACATAAACACTGTCCGATTCAACACGGTGGTATATTGGCTGTATTTATAGGGCAAACGGTCGGTGTTATCGGGTTTCCAACTCTCTGTTTGATGCCCATCTGACCAATTCTGTCAATGCTTCTAGAAATGAAACCTGTTCCGTCTACTCTTTCAGTGGTCTGATGGGTAACCTTATATATCCCTTCATATTTGGTTGGACAAAGTTTCACGGCATATCAGCATCCTCACGTTAAGTTATCCCCTTTAAAGATAACAACCTCTGACATATTACTTGGTTTGGAGATGAGAATACCATCCAAATATGTCCGCGTATAATATGAAACTCATTCTTCTGGAGACTGTTCATTGTAGAAATGTGTTAGTGTGATATGTCAGTGGAGGCCTCTGTAGTCCAATCGATCAATGTTGCCTAGCCGAATGGTAGACAGGTGTGAATTTGAAGCCCTCGTCTCTGAAACGAAAGTAGAGAATCAGATGGGGAGCTCTAAGGTAGGAAAATATAAGTCAAAAATATTAGGAAAAGATTTTTAACACGAGTTTGTATTATTGCCTTCTCGGAAGGATAGTGGAATCAACTAATGTGAATTTCCACTGGGAATCCAAACAAAACTTTCAGTATACAGTGAACCATCAAGTTTGACGAAAACAAAGGTTTCAGAACAATACTCGGACTTTATTTGAACCTATAATGTTTGGCAGCCTGCTGCTTGGCATGCGCATCAGCAACCTGGCACCATATATATATATATATATATATATATATATATATATATATGGTGCCAGATTGCTGATGCCCATGCCAAGCAACAGGTTGCCAAACATTATATGTAATCGTCGTTTCTTGCATCCTCTCGTGATCTAACAAAGACCTTACCTTGATAACATCTTAATGTCACGGCTTCTGACCACCACGATTTAACTTGCCTAATTTTGGCTGCTCATGCAATATTTGTTTTAAGGCCCATTTCTCAGACGTCCGGCGGACATGTTTGTCAAAACCAGACCGGATCATGACGCGATGTGACGGCGTGCGTATCTGGATAGCGTGTTGGACTAAAATGGACGATGTGGTGACCCCACCAGCAGAGTCACTCATGCCAAGCAGGCGAATAGACAGAGACCTTATTAGCCACAATTTCCTAGTTCTCCAGGTTTCGGAACTGAAAAAAAAGGTATTTTCCTCCGGAGAAGATATTGATTCCAGCACACTATCACTCACATGGTTCCTTTCCGCGCAAGCCAAAGGCTTCGGTTAACAGTCTTCATCGTTCTCTTATCTGGATCTGGATTTCCTAGTAATTTTTCATCCCACACACAACTATGAATATTCATAACGCCGGTCATTCAATTCTGCATTGGCCGTCTTGCTCCTTCTGTTGCATTTCGGCAAGTCTATTCTCTCGTCACCTAAACTCCGGCTTCCCTTGTACATTGCCAAAGTCTAGAATGCGAGTTCGTATGGGTGCCTCCAACGTTCACACTCTGAAACAGATAGATCAACAGGCCACTCTCGAACGAACGTTAGACTCGTTAAATGTCGATGTCTGTTGCATTTCAAAGACTAGAATTCGGAACACTGTTCCACCTGTCCAACTCACAGTACCGGCTTTGTTTATTTAATACTTGTACACTTCGAGTGATTTCACGGTCATTGCTGCTTGTCAGTTTGGGGTAAATATAGCCATCAGCACGGCAGCCACAGCCTCACTGGTAGAATGGTTTCTTGTTTGCAGTAGTCTGTACCGTTCACTTGACAGGCTCATGTCAAGGCTAGCTCCACACGCAAACTGAACTCTTCGCAATGCGTCTGTTTATGCTTCAACTGACAGCATCCTCATCATAGACCACAATAGAGCACTGGTTCACACGGATGTTTAGATGCCACACAACCACGAAGAAAAAACGGGAAGCTCTGTTTGGGAAGGAAGAAGAGGAGCGGAGAGGAGCTAACCACTAAAAAGCAGATAGCTATATCTATATTCAAACATTCACCATCAAGGTGCCTGCATTCTACAAACAAACAACCAACCTGTAGGTGAAAATAAAGCGTCATCAGCAAAACAGATTCCTTACGACTTCGATTTCCCTGCGTCATTAAACGTACTCACTTCACAGACAACTCGGCCAAACAACGATAACATTCACGCCACTGGGATTGGTTGGCCGCCATCTCACCTAACATCTCCATCCACCGATTCTGGGAGTCGTGTGGTCCTCAGCCGGGGAAACGAACCCGACCTACAGTAGCCAATCTCGTTGTGGGCGACTTCACTTATCTACATCAAGTCATCATCTGTCCATCCCACACTTTGCGCCATTCGACCGCGGCGTTGACAGAGTACTCTCGGTGTCGCAGACGACTAGTTTGTATCGTCAGTACATGCCTTAGCCTAAGTCTGTGTAGATGGTAGGATTGAACAAAACAAGTCGATTGACAATCACTACCAAATATCTGCTTCCTAACCTCGGTGGTGAAAAACCTGAAGACGGTTTACGTCTTCTACTCTGAGGGGCCATGTTTCGCTGTCGTAAAGTAATACAACTTGTACTGTTGCCTTATATACGCAACCCGTAAATCTCACAAATATATCTCTCTGTCCCCAGAGGTGTCCTGGATTATCACATACCGCTCTAGTTTTGGGGATACGCGTCTCTATTTCACTTCCCACACTTCCTCCTCCGCCGTTAATGCAGCTCCCAGGTACACAAAGCGATCAACAACCTGCATGACTTCTTGAAAAAGGCCAATAATAGC
>LUCH01003185.1:0-38346 GCA_013368495.1 Paragonimus heterotremus | reverse complement strand
TAGATCGATTTTGCCTAGCTGCTTGCCCCCTCATTATAAATTTTTATGTCAATTTCGCAAAAGTAACCGATGAGATGCGAACGAAATGTCAATGCGCAAGACATGTTATCCGCTATTATTGGCCTTTTTCAAGTTTATCAGTGGGAACCCGTGTTTCAAACTGCATGACTTCATTGTCTAACGTCAGATCTACATAATCAAATCAGTATTGTAGAAGCTTTTTACACTTAGAGGTTGAAAAGCCCAGTCCGGCGTACCCAGCAGAGTGCGAAATAGCGTCAAGTATTGTTTGTTCTTTACGAAATTTATCAAACAGCAGCACCTTATCGTCAGCATAATCAAGATCAGTCCGTCTTGCACCAGATAGTCGGTCCACGCGGGCATCTTGTGAGTGCCACAGACAGTCCTCTATTATTTCGTCTATCACAATTAAACAAGAAAGGTGACAGTGGGCAGCTCTAACGTATACCGCTCTCGATTGTGAAACTGTCAGACAGTTAACCGTTAACCCGAACCTGATTGAAATGTCTTATTGGTAGTTCATGAAATTTCCAGGGGTTTTTGTAGCCAGATCGTTAATATTATTGTATTTTCAAATGTGATTTCCATTTTAAAACAGAGTACTTAAATAGCTTATAGTCGTGTATCGCACGTTTCGTTAACGTGTAAACGTTTCGCTTCGATGAGAAGTGTTCTGTGGATAGACTGAAAAACGCTTTCTCGGTTACTAGGTTTGATAATCTTTCTCTTTAAAAAAAAATCAACTGAGCTTGATTATTGGTGGGTTGCTAGGCGAACCAGCAGTCAACAGTTTATCACCACGCACATTTGATAACAACTCCCACATTCAGGTATGCTTTTCAACCAACTGCTGTTAACTAGCTTAATCTGCTAGTGCACTTTCGATCATCACTGTCGATCTAATTCCTTTTTACGAATAATGCTTGTTGGGGCTGGAGGTCTACACAGCAAAACATAGTGCTCAACTCTGATGAACTTTCGTTGGGATTATTTGGGATCATCAGTAGAGCTTATGGGTTTAAAAGTGCATGTCGACACGCTGCCTAAATCAATCAATCGTCCATTAGACGATTTACCTCTCCCTCACCATACTGATAATGCTATAATCGATTCTGCTACCTTGATGTGGTGGTCAATCTTGTGCGCTCCATCGATCCAAAGTATTATGGTGACTAAGATTCGGGTGTTACCAGGTGCCACCATATCAAACAAGTTGAAAGGCAGAAATCAGATGAAAATAAGTTACGCTCAGAGTTGTGTGTCACATTATTAGCCGCGTATGAATGCTCAATTAACGAGACATGATCTCGTCAGCATACAGCAGAATGTTTTTTACTATTTGGGCGCTGTGCTCTTCCGAATTAGGGAGATGAGAATTAGAAGTACGCTCAAATGAAAAGCACTCCGACCGCGCAATAGTCGACCGGCATATTATCCAGTACGATCGAAAGATGTTCTGTGCTATTCAGAAGCCTGATATGAATTCACACATATCCACTGCACGCATCGGTGCTCAGAATCAGACACTAAATTCTTATCCTTCGAGCCGTTGGGCTAAGCAAGCCCCTCACTGCCAGTTGGGTCAGACTCTTGAGTTACTGACTCCGGGTTGGATTCCCCAATAGAACTCTACATCCTATCGCTTTGCAGGTGAGACTTCTGAGTCAGAGACTCGAAGTGGAGTCTGTTAGATCAACCCTCTTCCGCGGCACAACCGAAAATATCGCTTTTCTGACAGTAGCACTATTCATCCATTACAAATTTTCACGTTTATCTTGCCTCCTTCCAAGTTACTTACCTTCTCTGGGCCGTCGTGTGATGGTGGATTTCTAGAATCAAGACAACTGGTAAAAATTGGTGCTTTCATTGTCTGCACTATCCGACATGTCGGCCAGCAAGTCGCTCTGATAAGTATTGTCTCAAATCTGGAGCTTGATGTGTGCTTCGTGTTGGAGAAGGGTCTGCAGTTCCAGCACCAGTATCCACTTGGGTTCACCTCTAGGTAACTGTCGATCCGTGCTAAATCTCGTGGTCATGCTGGAGCAGGAAGCGCACTGAGTACCGAAGCAGAACGATGTTTGCTCGGTTGTATCCCAGTGAACAGTCTCTTGTGCGCCGTCGGACTCAATGCATTAGTTAAGGTCTGTTAACGCAAATGCTGTATATTCATTATATCGGTGTACGCTCCATCGGATAGCTGTTTGGATGTTACGGTACCCTCGTTAACCTTCTGAAGTAGACTAGACACTCTGACATCATACCAGCGGGCGATTTTAATGCTCAGCTTGTTTGTTTTCTCCAGGGGAGAAGCGGCTGAGGGGTATGTCGTACGTCCGGGCACAGCGCACTGACAGTGGCGAAAGACTGATGCAGCTGTGCGCATCTCACAGTCTCTGTATATCGGGCACTGTATTTCAACACAGGAAAGGACATTGTGTTACATGTTGTATGCTTCTCAGTCGTGAGCATAGCTCGATAGTGTAGCAGGCAGTTGCAGGTGGCGCCACTGTGTTAATGACTGTTGTGCATTTTGGAGAAACCACCTGGATTTGAACCATATTGTTGTGCTTACCCGTTTTGTTTTGTCATTTGCCCAGAGGATTTACGCTCGTAAATCCAAAATATCTAGCTAGAATTCAAGCGGGAAGAGGTAAAGAACACCTACTAGAAAGCATTGATGAACAAATTATTCAATTTGAGTCAGGTGAGAGAACCTGACGAACACTAGGAACAAATCACAACAGCTACGAAAACTTGATGTGAGGTGATAGGTTCAGGAGGAGCTATGTGGTTGTGAAGGAATTGGATGTCCGTCGCGTCAATATACTTCGATCAAGTGCCGCTCGATCCCACCTGTTTCTAAATATGACGACGACCGTCGTGAACTTGAAGGCAAGCTGACTAAAAGCTTACACAAAGACCGTGAGCAATACCTGGTCGAACAATCGCAAGAGATGGAAAAAGCCTTTTTATCTGTGAATAACAGAAACCTTTTTTCCCTGATCCGTGGTTGCACTTGCCGTCGAGTCGGTGTACGTGAAACCATATGTGAAAAAGATGGTTCACTTATTACCAGTCAATCGCACCAACTTGACAGGCAAGCTGAACATTTTGAAGAGCAGTTCAGCTAGCCTCAACCAGATCATGTAGACGACGAGACTCGGATGGTCAGTTTTTGTATTCCAGACAGTCCTCCGTCGGAAGCAGAAGTAGTCCTGGAGCTCAAGTTATTGAAGCGTAATAAGGCTCCTGTTCCAGACCTCCTGCCTCCTTTTTTCAAGGATGATGGGGAGAGGTTGATATCAGAGCTGACGAAACTCCTTCAGACGATTCGAGAAGCTGAAGAGGTACCTCGTGATTGGTGCCGATCAACGGTCATCCCCGTTTTCAAAAAGGGGGCCCGAAGTCTATGTGACAACCACAGAGGCATCAGTTTGGTGTCTATTACGTTCAAGTTACTTACTGGCCTCATTCTACGTCGGCTCACTAAACCCAGAGAAAGCCAGATATGCGAAGAACAGGCAGGATTCCGATCCGCTCGAAGGTGCGTTGACCATATTTTTACCTTGAGACGAATTTTGGAACATCGGCATTGTTACAGACAACCGACAGTCGTGATCTTTTTGGACCTAAAGGCTGCTTTCGACTCAGTTGCTTGTAACGTTCTCTGGAGCTGTCTCCTTCGCAAAGGAGTACCAGAGAAATACGTGAATCTCTTGAGGTCACTGTATGCTCACTCTGCAAGCAGGGTGAGAGTTTATGGACAACTGTCTCGGATGTTCATCACTTCTAGTGGTGTTCGTCAAGGGTGTCCGAATTCTCCCTCCCTGTTCAATTTTGTCATGGACGACATTCTGGAGGGTGCGCTTCACGAATCCAATGGGCTTGATTTTGAGCTTCTTCCTGGCACTAGATTGGCCGATCTGGAGTATGCGGACGACACTGTCTTACTTTGCCTCTCTGCCGAAAACATACAGACCATGCTGAACAGGCTGAGTGATCGTGCTGGTTTGTATGGAATTCGCTTCGCGCCTCAAAAGTGCAGTGTTGACTCAAGACTTCTTCTTCTTTATTACAGGCAATCCGCTTGAGATTGTAGACATTTTCACATACTTGGGTATAGTATAGTAGTATAGTATAGTTAATGCATGAGTTATCTCTGCCAACCTGTGTAATCTGTGGCATCGAAATGACGTTCGATTGTCGCTAAAAGGAATGGTATATTATACTCTTGTACGTTCTGTTCTGCCCCATGGTTCAGAAACGTGGCCTGCTCGCAACGAAGATGTCACCCGACTTGTTATGTTTGACTATCGTTGTCTCTGCCCGATAGCCCACATTAGGTGGACTGATCGCGTGATCAACACGGCCGTTCTCTTGCACGTATTCCCGAATGCTCGGGATGCGCCATCAATGGATTAATAATGTTGCAGTGCGTGAGATGGTTAAGTCACAAACTCTGAATGTCAGATAAGCATTTACCGTATCGGTGTGATGAAACCTCGTGGTGATCAAGCAACGACGTGGTCACATTCCTTTGAGTTGAGTGAGTAAGTGTCGCACGCTCGACTGGAGCCCCCATGCTCACTGAAGTCGCTGGTCAGAATTGGTATCCCGAGGTGTCATTGTGCCACATTCAATGACATACATGCACTCACCAGTTCTTCTTCCGTTTAGTTCTCTTTTATTAATTTTTGAAATTTTTGGTAGTTTCTTTCTAGGATATTCCATGGTACTGTTGAGGTGAATAGCAATCCGAGCCACAGTACTTTTCTGGTCAGACCCAAAGTCATTGTGATCATGAGGATGGTGGCGATAATGTCTTATTGATAGCACTGCAGATTTCCGGCGCCACCATTATTCCGGATTTGTATTTAGCTGTCGATTTATGTACCTGCCAGCAGCCGGCCGATACTCCCAGGAGTTAAGGATCGAACGTTAACTTCGACACGATTCCCTGGTATACCAGTGACGACTTTTTGCTTTGCTGATATCTGTGAAGCCTTTTACCTTGGGGACTGATTATCATTGTTCGTTAAGAGTGGGTGTCTTTTGGAACCATACTAGACCGATAGGAAAACACGTGAAACCTGTAACATTTGTCTGATGGCTACAACGGTTGTTAATTATTTGGTTGTCAACTGTCAGATGTTCTATCTTGTTTCCAGAAATTTACTGGAGAGATTCCCTAAACGTCAACTATTTATTCGCACCTGGCCGGGGTGAAAGAAGCGGGGCTGTTTAGGACGGATGACTATCTCCGTGGTAGTCACCCAGCTTACGGTGACGTCACCTAAAGCGTAATGAGTGCCGTTGGCCGGGGTTTTTTAGTAGATAGTGTTGACAGTAGCGTTCCTACTGTCCTTCCATGTCACAACTGTGTCCCACTACGATTCGTCCCCATTCTCGCTGCTATTGACGTTTTCATTCGTTTGATTTCCTCTGAGGTATGTGGAATATGCGTGTGTCATCGCTTCTGAATAACCCGAGTTTTAAGTTTTGGTAGCTCTATTCAGTGTGCACAACTTATGACTTTTGTAGATCTCGCACCGGCACTTGCGACACTTCATGTTTCCCATTGGTGGTTTATTAAAACCAACCGTCAAAAAAATCGCAGCAGAAATTGGACTTCAGGCTATTGCTGCTCGTCGAGAAGTAAGTATCATGTGTTCGTTTCTCTCTGTGTGTGTTTCCGACTGCCTTGGTAGCTAGTCTAAACGGTTTTCTGTTTACTGGTGCCTCCAGTCCTCCCACGGTTTAGATTAAAATACCTTCAAGTATCCAGTAAGCTAAGTATGAAGTATGGTGAGCAATTTCGTGTGGTCCAAATCTGTATCGTCAATATTTTAAAATTGCCGTTGAACGTGAGAAGCCACCGTCAGTGTTAATGTCTATTTTTCTCCGATGTTTTCAGAGCATGGGAATGTGCTTCATTGGTAAACGACGCTTCTCCGATTTCATTGAAAGTGTGAGTTCACGTGTATCTGTTACTTTGCGTTCTGTTACCAGTGGTTCAAACTTTCTTCTGGATCTTTTCGTCCAACGTAATCTGTTTCAGAGTAGTTAACGTAATTTTAATGAATAGGCGGAACGAGTGGTAAAAACCAAAAAGGGCAAAATTTCGTAATACAGACGTCCTGATCATTGGTGACGTCTGATCGCGTTGCCGACCAAAATTGTTCGTCGCGTTGCACACCTTTGCTGGTGAGTCTAGAATGTTCCGTTGCAAAAATTTTGATGTGGAGAGACGCAGGTCATTAGCTTTTTTTTGCATAAAAATTGAATAAGATCGGGGTGCGAGTATTCCAACACTCGGTGGGATATCTCGACGCTTCGGGAAGATATACCTAAAAGCTCACAGCTAGTGGATTGCAGACAACGCGGGTGACTGAACGAGGCATCGGACGAGGAACCGGAGGCAAAAACCAATGACAGAAGGCGTCAGCTGCATATACAAACCAGGCAAAAGTGCACACGACGTGTGCGTGGAAATCGACGCTGTATTGGGAACGAGAATCCTGCCTCATAAACGCGCCTGTGGTGCGTGGGGGCGGGTGAATTGAACAGTGAAAACCGTGCTTTACCAGACGACTTTTTTTCTACACAGGTATTTTGGAAAGTGGATCCATTTTTCACATCCTTATCAATCACATCACATGACGTAAGCGTTACGAAAAAGTGTGTAGAATTGGAAATAACTGCGAACTAAAGAGCAAACTTGTTGCACCCATATGTCTGTTAAATCTTGGCACCCTCAGCAACACAGTTGCCTCTGCGCACACAGATACGGTAGACAGGCAGTAGGGCTTTGTGGAAACAATGACCGATTTGCGTGGCTGACTAAAGTATGCCATTCGTCAGCTGTTTCGGAATATGCTCATTCATCGTTGTGTGAAGTCCCCCATCAGTTCAGCCCATATGTTTGCCCGCAACAGCGGGTAAAACTTTAAACTACTCAGGACACAGAAACCGACAAAATGCCTCTCTTTATTGATGGCACCGGTAATTCTCTGGTCTTAATCAACGTTCTAGGTTCTGGCACTCGTTGCCATGGGACGCTGGGTTGCTCGTGCAGCGAACTCTCATTTGTATGGCAAGTTGGAGATCACGTATTTCTTTGGCACTGTCGTTACTCATTCTTTTTGCTTCACTTCCTTCCTATGCTGTTTACCAAAGGCGTCGGGGCAGTTGTTTGATCGCAACGTATTTGTGAGTTTTTTTTCCCGTCAGTTGTCTGGGATGCAGATGGCCAGAACTGTACGACGCCGTGTTTTCACTAAGGCTCGTTTATGAGCAGTCGGTGTGACCATTCCCACTGAGTTTCCCCGTCGATTACCAAACGTTTGTTAAGGGCTGGCAGTTGCGTACATCCAAATTCAGCGTTCAGTGTGATTTGTCATTGTAGGGATTATCGACTACGCAAACTCATCGAAATCTTGCTGATTGGTAAGCGTTGGCCGCACCTGTCTGCTGTGATGCCGAGTCTACTATGATCTAATAGACACGTGAGCACAACACGTCTTCTATTTGGTTAGCATTCATTGGTTTTTTTACACGATTTTTTCGTAATGTTTATGTCGTGCGATGTGAATGATGAGGGTATGAGGAATGGATCCATTTTGCAAAATATTTGTTCTTTACACAGTATCTAAATGGGTGAACTGTGCAACGTATTTCAGGTTTGTTTTCATACGAGTTGTGTTATGCTATGTCTTTTCGCCCTGTGGTTAGTACGTTCATCCAACTTATCTAGTGCGCCCGACGGGTAGTCTTCAGTTGATTAATGGAGCCAGCGACTGAGTCTGTCCGTATGCATTTTCTGACAACCTGGGAGCTCACCAATCCATTTACTCCAAACGCCGGCGTTCCCCGTCTTGATTTAAGAAAATGACAGGCCATTCCTATGATGGTAGGACGCCGGAGGTTCCCATTAGTTATCACATAAGATGCCACCCACTGAAGTAATTCAGGAAGGACGGCGTGGAAACTCACGAGTATTTGGTGGCACTGGCTTTCTAACTTCGGTCCACGGTTTCATTAACGCTTCGCTCAGGATTGCCATCAGGTGATTTAAAGTTTTCAGCTGCTTATGTGATGTGTTGTCGCGTACACAGTACAGCTATTCTACCGGACTGAGACCGGATATTAATACCCGGTGTATCGACATTAGTTTAAAGTGCCTCAAGACAATTCTGTGATACCGCTTCACACCCAAACCAAGTAGGTGATACTAGTGTAATAGGAGAGCGTGTGGGAATTCGATCCATCTCGTCGGCGGTCCTCCTAACATGTTGGATGAAAAGTCATCAGGTGTTCAATACTATGCTCCAGCAATGTACGGGCGAGTTACCCAAAAAACTGTGTTCCACGCGCCCCGCATTCGCTTTGCGTCGTAGCCTTATGTACTGAAACGAGCGTGTCGAGTTCATCGTGTCGATTCGTCTGTAGTATACGAACATACTGTCTGACAATACGCTCTGTTGCACAACAAACAGGTTATCTGTCTGACTGTGCAGAGTGCTGGCAACTACTGAGTAACCGTTCGAAAAGTACAAATGGCAGGGCTGTGCAGGTCGGAATGGCAGCTAAACACAGTGTGGGTGGCTTTCCGATCCGGATACGTGGTTATTGGGCTTCGTGAACCAAACGCCAGGTCACGACCTCAGAACCGTTCGAAGCGACCATAATAGAGCATGTGCCATTCGTCTCTGAATGTGGCCGTTTATGAAACCCAGAGAACCAAACATGAAGAGGGACATAGTCGCAGATGTATTACGTCTTCAGTATGTGACAGACATCGGAGCAGCTTTTCCTGGTCAACGGTCGTGATATTTTTGGACCTAAAAGCTGCCTTTGATACCGTTGCCCAACACAATCTCTGGGGCTGCATGCTTCACAGAGGGGTTCATTTGAGCTATGTCAGTTTGTTGAAGTCATATGTTCGATGTGGGTGCCGGTTATTCACTTATGGGCAATTGTCGTGAGGTTTCGACAGGGGTGTCTGATTTCCCTCTTTATCATCGATTGTGTAATCGATGATATTCTGGAAGGAGTACTTGGAGGTTACAAAGAGCTTCTCCCAGATAACAAGCTGACCAACATTGAGTATGTCGACGGCACTACTGTGCTTAGTTCTTCTATAGGCAATGTACATGCCGATTGCTGATTCGATAATCTTTATTGTGTGCACTTTGCAACTCAGATTGTTTGTACGAGCCTTAGTTGCCCTGATTTCTTCGTGTTACAGGTAGTCCGGCTGTGATTGTCCATCTCTTTTTCTATCGGAGTTGTGTCATCGCGTCAGCTCGTAATGTTGCTGATGAGATATTTGTGGGGATAGCGAAAGCACATAATGCATCTGCAAATATTTGCCACTTATGCCATCGCCAGTACACATGACCATAGTTTGGATTGTAGGTTTGCAGTGTTTATATACGTTCGCTTTTTCCCTATAGATCAGATAACCAACCCATCCGTGTACAGGGTGTACATTGTCTCGGTATTCGACTGCAGCTGTTTCTAGCAGTTAGCATGCACTTAATGGGCTGTTTACAGAAACGGTGTACATTTGGGAACCCTGCAAGTTCGCGGCTGAAAATCGCAATGGTGAAAATACGGACTATGCTTATCAGATTTCACCCTCCGGAGTGTCTGCCGCACAGCACACTGTTCCGTGAGCTTTCTACCGCGTATAGGTAACCGATCGCTAGGTAGCGGCGTGGTCACGGGCCATAAAATCCTTGGTTGTCCAATTGAGCGATGTTAGCAGGTACCCCTGCCAGGTTGCGGAGTTCTTTTCCGCCGGTGTTGGTCGTTGGACATCCTGTCTCTAATGGGAGTGTCCAAATCAATAGCGAGTCTATCTCTGATCGATTGTCGACGTTTCTTTTTTGTAAATCTCTATTGTTGTTGCCAAATTTCTGTCCATACGTTTATATTTATTTGTCTTATGTATCACTGGTAGTTCCATCCATAGCACATACATGTATAGCTTAAGTCTGAGAGTGTTGATGGTGTGTGTACATCCCTGCGCTTCATCGAACAGCAACAGTATACCGCGTAGTCGACTTTCGTTTGTTTCACTCGCTTAGCATGCCTCGCACAAGGTTGAGATTCAACCGTGGTGTGTTTAGTTTGCATGTAGAGCAATATCAGGGGAAACCTTTGAAACAGCTAAAGCCGACATGGTTACTCAGGCCGCGCAAATGTCATTCGTATATGGTAAATAGAAAGGGAGTACACTGCGCCAATGATCTGATGCTGTTTATTTTTCCTAGTCGAGAAATGAAATCGTGTTTCGTTTCCAGAAACATCGTGAATGTTCCGCGCTTTAAAACATTGGCTTCGTTGGTGTTTTAGTTAGGACTCATCGCTCAACGCATTTGACTGTATCGTCTGAAGCCCTTATTGTAAAGTGCTTTTTTCATTCTCTACAGTACCTTACTCCCAAGGCTGGCCTATTCAAAGAATTTTTGACGGGTATAGTCTTGGACGAACATCGAGGTAAGTGTCTATTTGACTGCGTGTTTCATCGGCTCCAAACTTTCACAATCAGCACGTCTGCAAACTTAGCGTATTCCACCGAAAATGTATAGTGCACTCTCAGAAGCGTAACGGACAATCACTACAGTACATCTGAAATTTCACTCACAGTGGCACACATTCCTTAAGGCGACGCGTTGGTCTTTTTTCCACTGCTGATTGATTCACACCTGTACACAATGTTGTGGGTCATATGTGGTCTAATATGGTCGCCAACTGGATTGTTCGTTATGAATACGATTGCCTCGTGGACAATAAAACGAAGTGATGATTACCATCACGGACCAGATAAGTGTTTCGATCTCGTTATTTGTCGGACTTGCGACATGATTTGTGAGCTGAACGATGTAGTTGGAGTTTCGCAACGTGAACATGGTGTTTCAGTACACTTAACAATGGGGATCAAAATTGTTGTGACGCTGGTGAATACGACCTCAAGCTATCCCGACAGATTGCAAAAGCCTCAGCAATGAGGCACGACAAAATTGTCATGTGTATTGTCAATAGGGCATTATATATGAAATCAACACAGCAGCTGGCTTCAGTGGCTTGGCTTCGGCCTTGACCGACGACTGTGTTGGTCACTCCGTGACATGTTCCAGGGTTGTTGTTCGGTCCATGCATGTGTCCTGTCTGGTGCACTTGTTTGAACGTTTGGTGAGCGCCGTGTTGCGTGGTACAACTGAGATAATTTTGTCTCGAGCCGTTCGTGACAAAAATAGGTCGATTTTGTTCGAAATAATTGAAACAAATATCTTTGCATTTTCATTAGATAGGTGGCCAAATGTTTCAGTTCGGGTTAATAATTGCCTGTCTACCAGTTGGCAACAGACACAACACTGGTTGATTATTGACATGGGATAACGAAGTAAATAAACGGAGGCGCTCGCCGATCATCTTTAGGCAGATGGCAAACAGGATTGGTGGTCACCGAGTTTGCACTTGGGCTGTGACTAACGTGTGATGTTTAAGCGCCACTTAGTTCCGGTAACACAATCGTTACACAAAGGACAAATGTTCGAAATTTCATATCTATACTGCTCAAAACGAATGCTCAAAAGATTGCCCGGGTAGTCCACGTTTAAGGCGGAACACGTAAACTTACGGGAAATTGGATTCCAACGTTCCCAGAAACAGCACTAGTTTCAGTGTCAACCAATGAGTATGCATGAATCAATGGGACAGAAAGAACAAACACACGAACGACTAGTACCATATTGAAGTAAGTGACTACCGTATGGATTAGCGTATATTGTACGTTACATTTGAAAACCTTTGGAATAGGTCAGTATTTTGTGTGGTACAAACAATCACCTTTGTTCCGGTAGTGCGATCCTCAGAGTCGTACAGTAAGATAAAATGGAACTAACGACAAGAGCCTTTTGTAGGGTTGATGCGTGTGCACAGACTCACTGATTTCCGCTACTGTCATCATCACAACAACCATGAGCCTGACTACAAAGTACTGTGGCTCGGACTGTCACCTACCTCCATAGTGACGTGGAAGATCCTAGAAAGAAATGTTACTAAGAAGGTTGAAATTTGACAAAAAAAGGACTAAGCGAAAGAACTAGAAATGATATGAATGCAAATATTCCATTGACTGCGGCACACCGCCATCTTGCATAGCGTTTCGAACCAGCAATTTGAGTGAGCATGAGGACCTGAGACAGACAGGCGACACCTACCTACTTTGCTCAATGTAGCAATCAGGGTCTGCATATTTCGTGACCACGTTGTTGCTTGACCACCATGTGGTTTCATCCAACTGTTGGTGGTCTCAGCATACAATGCCCGGTACGGTAAACACTGAGCTGGCATACGAAGTACGTGACCCAACCATCGCAAGCTATGCACCGTGAGTAGTTGATCAATTGGTCGCGCATTTCGAGCGTTCCGGAATACACACCGGCGAACGGCCACATTGCTCACGCGATCAGTCCATTTAATTTGGTCCAACGATGGTCAAACACAGCAAGTCTGTTGATATCTTCTTTGTGAACAGACCACGTTTCCGAACCATGGAGCAGAACAGAACGTACAAAAGTATGATATACCATTCTTTTTAGCGACAATCAAACACCACAGATGACGCAGGCTGGCAAAGGCAACTCGTACTTTTGTTATCCCCGATGATACCTCATCAGCAATCTTACAAGCTGATGGAATAATGCCACCCAAGTATGTGAAACTGTACAGTCTTTAGAAGATTATCTGGAATAAAGAAAATAGGAGTGGAAATGCCCCCCCCCCACTACTCACCTTGTTTAGCATGTCTTCGGTGGTGGGGGCAATCAAAACAATGTCATACGCATCAGGAGCTCCAACCGAAGTAAACGTGTTACATGATAATGTGGTTAATTTTTGTTTAGATACCACGGTTGATACTAGCGTCTGAGTTCAGTTGGCTCGCTCACTTCCGTACTTAGCGACCTGTCGTTAAGGTGTGTCTTGACGGACAATCTTTGAAACTAGGTTTGATTGAGGAAAAGAAACACCTACTTACTAAGGTCCGAAGGAGTAACCATTCAGTATAGCGAACCAAAACGCTCACTCTCGATTTTGGTTTCCAATTCGGTAGGTTGGTGGGTGGTTAATTCACTGGTCACTTAAACATTTAGGCATGTGGCACGCCTATACCCCTCTGATGTATACTGTGGCGACGATTGATTCAACCGTTGTGACCGTCAAGGAAATCACGCAGATGCTTCTTCCAGTAGTAAGTTTTGCAACGGTTATGTCGTTTACATATTTCATCATAGGCGTGCAAAACATCTCGGGAGTACTACACAAACCCCCGTCATTGTCGTTTGCCCGTGTCATCTCAGGTTTACGAACCACCGTCACTTCAACGATGCCGTCATTCCCGTTTATTTAGGTACAAAGCCAATGAATTCAGTTTGTCCTAATTATTTTGGATGAGACCCAATTGTGAAAAGTCAGGGCTTTTAATTACGTACGTCTTTGTAATCTGATGATGAATTTAAATGAGGCGCGAAGGCTCCCTTTAACTCTTTTGTACGTTCTCATCAGAATGTGTCGCTCGCTATTCTACAGGTATTCATCACTACACCCTTGGACAGCGTGCCAATATCACACGTGCCAACGGTCCGTTTTACATCGCGCAAATGGATTTTCACACACAAGATATTTACGTAGTAAGTGCATACTGATTAATGGACATCATTTAAATTGAAATATCAAGCGTTGCAAGTGTGCTTCAGTACACAAATGAAATACATTCCTGGCATGATAAACAAACACGATCGTGGTCTTTCATTGTAATTTCCATATTTTTAAGTGGCAGATTAATAGCAAATCTAATGATAGAATGGCCGGCACACCACATCAGTGTTGGGTCATGTGTGCAGTGCGACATAAAATACCTGATTTTTAACTTGCGTGCTGCCTGATTACTCTCCACTATACAGGAGCATTCGCTTGGATCGGTGTTATTACGTAGGACAGCTGCGTATTGTTTTACGGACAGTGACTTAAGATAGCATTCGGTGGTCTCCTGAAGTTTCACGTTATTCCCACATTTTAGGTGCGTGATCCATACCATCCGTGTCTATTCATGCGCAAGTGTTGGACCGCACCTGCGGTATGGATCAATTCTAGTCCTCCTAATCTACCATCAAATGATGTCCAATTCCAGTGGCAAAACAAATGGCGATCGGTGACCTGTAAAATAGAACCGCATGACAATCTGGTGGAAGCCGCAATGTCTGTGCATCCATATGCCGACAAAAAAATATCAATCCCAATCGGTGACCATCTGTTGCAAACCATGGATACAGATTGTGAAGCTGATCGATGCATTGGCCCATATTTGTCAATTATATTGGACGAACCTATGCGGTGCATTGCCTCGGGTCAGTGGGCGGCATTATATGCTGGGAATCGATGTCTTGGCGGGGCAATGATTTGCGGTTCTGTCAGCTTGTGGGACGAAGGTCGAGAATCGTCCTACACGGAATGGGATTATACTCACTACGAGTTGGACTACAATACGGCAAACACCAAAAGTGTCATCAACTGAGATACAAGCAACTGCGTTATAATTGTGTAAACATTCCGATTTAATGTAGATAAGCGATTGTGACAACTTGAACTTTTTAGAAACCAGACAATTCGGTTTGTATACACATACAGAGGTTAACCACCTATGTAGTTGTGCTGCATTTTTGTTGGTTTTGAAAAACAGTGAATGTCTATCTGAGCTGAACTGTACGTCACAATTGAACCGCTGCAATCGTGGTGAGTAGTTAGTTCGGGTCTTGAATCTACCTCCGTTCGCTGCACAAACTGGTAGACGGCCTATTTAAAAGTACTATTACGATTCATCATCGCACAACTTTGTTAGTATTGTACAGGCGATCTATTCCAGGAGACTCGTCAGTGAATGGAAATGGTTTAAAGTACTTCTCGTTCGAACAGTTGGCCCAGGTTCACCCATCACTCAATTGAGAAAGAAGAAGTGACGGTTCAGTGCTGCAACTCACGTTTGACAAACTTGTCGGGAAGCAGCTTACCAATGCGATAAGTTTGTAAGAATATGCAAACTCCTCCCTAACTTTCGCTAGGTAGTGCCATGGCGGAGAAGATTCGGAGTTCGCACATAGTTGGCTATGCTTTATCTTTGCACACCCACTTCCCATCTGGCTTTAAGAAGGCCGAATTTGGAGAGGGTATTCTGGACGTTAGATAAACCATAAATCAAGCATTATTTGTAAAAGAGTACAAGCAGATTGAATCAGGTATTGGTGAAAAAGTATTCCAAGTATTTATGTACATCACACAGATTTGAGGGGATTGGCGAAATATCCTTTGAACGTCTCGAAGGTTGCAATCATGATCGCGGAGGCATTCGTGGTTTTTAGAAGCCGTGGGGTGAAACCTGCAAGGGATAACGGAAACACAGATCAGCGAGGTCAATAGGCAAACGGTGACCAGGATATTCTGTTCGGCTTGTGGTAATTTTTGTCCTAAGCGCGCATACGAGTAAGTTAGTGCTCGGACGCATGGCCCTATAATCAATAAGTTATACCACTGCCATAAGCTACAGGGAATAAATATAGCAAACTTCGTCTTCTTAGACGTTATGAATTTATTCTGTTCATATTTCCACGCGTGACGAGCTCCGTCAACATGTAAAATGCATTCTCAGACAAAAATCAGACGCAACCCGTTAAAAGCCCAGAACAGTAGTATTGTAACTTACGTCCCGTGTTCCTGCGGCCAGAACCATTGCAAACCTGTTGGCGAAAGTCTATTTCCCCCAAAAATGATTTATTGTTAGAGATATTGTCGAAAACTAAATTGTGATTTTGAATTTTACTTTTTTTGCACCACAACGTGCCAAAACTCAACTTTGGCGCACGTTTCGCCGGCGCCTGTGATTGGCCCATCCCACTTTCAATGCACCAATTCAAGTGGGATTCTTCAAGGCCATCGGAAGACTATATATATGCAGACGCTCGTCTGCATTGTTACCTTTGGTTTGAGAGCAAATGCTATCTCGGCTAAAGGTCACGGTCTTCTGTGTTAATCTGGGGTTTCCGGGCATTGCTAAGCTCTGTGCTACGTTCCGTGATTTGTATTGTCGTGCGCCAGACATTTTGTGATTATCGTTGACCAGCGGGTCGTAACAAAACCACTAATCCAGGGTCCGCTCACAATTACGGTGTGCGGAGAAGTTGCAGAAAAAATCTGGATATAGTTTGGAATGGTTCAGTGGTAACTTTCATGCAACCAATAGGTGTATAATTACGGGTGCGATTTTTTTCACCACGAGAGTATGTCAGGCAAACACAACTATCGACCGCCGGTGTAAAACTGTTATTGGCGACGGATAGAGACAGTTCACTCACATCGATCGAATGTTTCTATGTGGGTGGCACACCAGGCTAATCCTTCGTAACTCAGAGGAGTTTGAAAAAAAACAAGTAGTCACAATATTAGCAAACTTGCTCTTCTACAGGATTTTAATATTTCCAACCTAGCTAGAAATTCTTCTACTGACCAGAATATTTCTTGTCGTTGAGTTAAACAACAGCAAATCTGGAAAGAGTTTCCTTAACAGCATTATTATGAGAAGACCGAAACAGTCTCATCCGTGTTCGTTCTTCTAGACTAGGGTTTGTTCTTCCTGCTCTGGTTTCATGACAATCGAATAAAGTTACTATTGTATTATTGCTCATACTAAACACGAATAAATACCAATTGTATACGCTCATTTTTCTCCCGCAACAAGAGCGGAACATGGCCTGTTATGAAAAAACAGCACGGTATCCGAAAAGAGAATACAGTCAAGAATGAATAATGTAAAAATGAAATGCTCACAGGTGGGTGTCGCACAGTTGAATTACTAAACACGTACCTGCAAACACTGCCCGTATTCCGTGTATACTGTACAGTCGGTGCAAAGAAACGAGAGTCGATTTCGGGTACGGACGACCTGGGAGTCGGAAGAGAATTCCCGATGTATGGAATGACTGACAAAATTTGCACTAACAGTACAACCGATAACAGGTTTGTCTGATACTTTTAGAAAAGCGTTTCATGCTTGGCAATAGTGAATGATCGTTTGAAACATGGTCAACCACAAAGCAAAGTCAGTTAGAGCTTACGAAGGCTCAGCAGTAACGGCGCTTGATTGCCAATCAAATGGTTGCAGATTCAAGCCTGTT
Organism: Paragonimus heterotremus; assembly: GCA_013368495.1. Lineage (NCBI taxonomy): Eukaryota > Metazoa > Platyhelminthes > Trematoda > Plagiorchiida > Troglotrematidae > Paragonimus > Paragonimus heterotremus. Next base: position 21,091 of record LUCH01003185.1, on the reverse strand, counting down.
TTATGCGACCGTTCTTATCTGGGCGTTGATAGTATTTAGTTCATATTTTGCGACATAAAAATGGGAAATTTACCATACACATCCGAGATGCTTTCGTTTGGCCGCGTCCTATTCCAGTCAATCCTTTCGAAACATAAAATTCATACCAACACTTTCGTCTGTACAGTAAAACAAGCATCGACTAGTTGCTCGGCTATAGGAAGAATTCGGATCAAAATAAGCAAACGACGTTGTAAGGCGGTTAATGCTTTACTTACGGTATTGAGCTCCACTTTTATCAAACGGTCGCAGTGAACGACATTTTCGTATAAGTCGCTTTTTTGGATACCGAATGGTTAAGGCTGACATCTGACTATAGCGTTCCGTGAAACTCCTTGGATAAGAGTCGCAATGCAACACTTCACTAAAATATGTTGGTTTCCATACCTCAAGTCAATCTTGACGTTGTCTTGTTACCAGTGTAGATACGGATAGCAAGAGACGGCAGCCAACTATCGATTAATAAGGGTTGCGTTATTACGCCTGACGCATTAGGAACGATAGGAAATCAGGATCTGGTGAGGACGTGGGTACTGTGGTTCTTCATAGAGCGTACTATTTTCAAAAGATCAGCAAGCAACTGTGAAAGACAGAACAGCCATCACAAAAGAAGCATAACATAACGCGCTGCGAGATGAGAAACTGAAAAAGGAAACTGGTGTGACAGAGATCGGATGAATCCATTCTGTCTGTGATGTCCGAAAGCCAGATGGATTAGTCAGAGTATGTACAAATGGTGTACAATTACAAACCACCTGGGATGTCACCGCATGGTGTCTTGAAAAACTGATTGGGTCAACTGTTAGAACCCATCAGACAGAAGTTAGGTGCACAGAATTTCCGTTCGAATTTTCCGACATCATAAAAACGCCCAACGATACAGAGAAGTAGATATACCCCTGCCGACTTCGCCTTTTCAAAGATATCCCAAGATAGCTTTACAACAAGAGTTTTACATTGTCAAACTTAAAGAACTCTACCTGGGGAACTACAGCACATGGAAGATGGATTAGCGACGAAGTCACTGTTAGGTTGTCTGTTCGCCGATGTTTCCTTGACCGAACTTGAGCGTGGTCGATCGTCGAACTCCAACGAGGAGCTTGACTTATGCTGTCGTTATGGTAGCGCCATTTTATTAACCACAGATCAGCTGAAGGATCTCGACGAAAAGTCGAGACAGATCAGCGCGTTCTCACTTTTCGTGAACAACACCTAGCTGTTATGAAACTGGCTATGCCGTCAGTAAAATAACTACCAGACTAGCCTAGAAAGTTAATTTAGCAGATCTCATTCCGAAGATCCTTATAGCTGCTGGATCGAAATATCCCAGGCCACTCGTGAAACAGGTACTGTAGCATGCGCCACGGGGGTTCATGGGTTGAACAAACATTGGATCTCGGAGAAATCCCTAGAGTTGTAAGAAGTCAGACAGTACATTCCTTCTGGCAGTTCACATATCCTTAGGAAACTGAAGCGTAGCCTAAACGTTGATTGTGATGCTTGATTAATGGAGAAAGCTAAGGAAATGGAAATTGCTTTTGCTTTACGGAACATCAGTACACTCTTCAAGCCTATCCGAGCTACTGGTCCCAGGTGAACGTCAATCAGTGAAGCAGATGTCACACTCACCTATAATAAATCCAGAAAGTTAGAGCGGAACACTTTGAGTGTCAATTTAGCTGGCCTCTTGCTGTTACTATGTTGCCGCCACAAACTTGGAGTGTAGCACCCTGGTCGGTAGATTTAGAACCACCCACTGAGACTGAGGTTCGCAATTGCATCTCGGCTCTCAAACGCAATAGAACTGCCGGCCTAGATGATCTCGTGCGGGCACTTTTCAAAAGAGATGGAGGAGCGTTAGTAGAAGCAATGACTCAGTTGTTTCAACTTGTGTAGACGACGGAGACCACCTTCCCGTTCTGGGGTCACTCGGTTGTAGTTCCCATATTCAACTAAGTAGTCCGGGGCTCTTGCGAAAACCATAGGGGAATTAACTTGACCCCAATAATTAATTATGTGGGTTCTGGCATCTATTATGCTCCATCGATTCACTACATCTCGAGAGACAAACATCAGGGAGGAAGATGCAGGTTTTCGCCTAGGACGAGAATGTATTGGACAAATTTCTACTCTCTGCCAATTTCTGGAACAGTGTCATGTATATCGCCGGCCAACAATGGCCGTATTTCTCGACTGTAAAGGTGAGTTCGATTCAGTGGATCTGTCTACACTTTCAGAGTTGCTTCAAGGCAGAGATGTATCGACCAAGTGTGTAAACATATTGTCGGCGCATTATTCCCATAGTTCAACTGAAGTTAGGGTTTATGGTTAACTGTCTGACAGTTTCAGCACCAGGAACAGCGTACGTCAAAGCTATTCATCGTCATCATTTTATTTGTTTGTGACAAATTAATGGAGCATTGTCTGCGGCACTCACAAGATGCCGGCGTGGACCTTCTATCTGGTGGGAGACGGACTGATCTTGATTATGTTGACGACAAGGTGTTGTTGTTTGATAACTTCCGTACAGAACAAACAATACTTGACGCTTTTCTCACTCTGCTAGGTACTTCGGAATGCGTTTTGCAACCTTGATAAACAAAGTGCTTTCATATGATTTCTGTGACTACATACATGTGATGTTGGATAATGAGGTTTACCAGTTTACATACTCGGGAAGTTGCATCGGCGGAGGTGTAGGGAGTGAAATATAAACGCATATCTCCAAAGCTAGAGCGGTATTCGCTATTCGGTAATCCAGGGCACTTCTGGCGATGCGATTTGTATCACTTTACGACAGCGAAATATGACCGCTCAGGGTAGAAGACGTAAAACGTCTTCAGGTTTGCGTTCGATCGCTCGTATCGAGTGTCATCAGCGAGTAAGCGACGTACAGGTTAGGAAGCGGGTATTTTGTAGTGATTGTCAATCGCAATTAGGCTGACAAAGAAACAAGAAGACATCATTCCGTTACACCACCAGTCTGCTAGTAAGACTTTCGATCCCTGAATCATCTTGCGAATTCCATATGAGACATTGGGATGGGTGAGTAACAGTCTAAGTGTGCAATTTCCAACCTATCATTGTGGTTTCGTAGGTCCGCCGGTACAGCGCATGCCGTATTTAGACAGACTGTTTCTGTCACTGGTTGGAATCCAGCTGAAACCCTGATATTTTACAATTGGATCTCCTCCGAATTATCGAATCTGCCAAACTACTCATTAGTTTAAGAATTACGGGGTCGTTTGGAAGGATGTTCATTAGCGAGTGTGACAAAGTACCCCGTGGTTATGCTGGCGTATCTCATTCAACCATACGCGACAGCCACGAATCTGGCCAGAGTGTATTGTGTCTCGAGCTGCCATACACCGCAAAATTATGTGGAGTATTCTAAGTAAAAGGAAACATCAAAAGAAGATTAAAGAAGGCTAAGCAGAACTAAAAATGTACTGGATATAAGCATGCCGTCGCCTGCACAACGTTGCTGACGAATGGTTGTGTTGTTCACGTGAAAATCTCACTTGATGTAGGCTTACTGGTTGGGACGACGATGGTTAAATATAGCAGGTTTATTGATATATTGTTGGCGAACGCGCCACGTTTCCGAATCACAGGATAAAACAAAACACATGTAAGCATTATGTACCTTCCTCTTCAACGATAGCTGTAAGTTAACATAGTCGACACGTCTTCGACATTCTTGTTGACATCTCATTAACAGTGCGCTACCGAAACAGGTGAAACTGTCCATAGTCTCAAGCGGACTGTGAAAATGAGGATGTCGTGCTACTAAAACAGCATTCTACACTTTGAAGGTATGAAGCGTATTCCACACAGACCAGACTGATCATTCACCTTGCTCCCCATGGGCCAAAAACTCTCATGCTGGTTGCAGCGTGGGTATGCAACGACCGTGGCAGAGTCTCGTCTTTCTGGGAGTTCTTTGCGAAAGATGTAATTCCAGTAAACGTTACCAACGATCAATTCGAAAACGGTGCTCAGGTCTAAAAAGAACAGTAGTGCCAGTCGCAGCGTGAAAATGTGATCAATGCATCCTCGGTCGGCATGGAATCCTGTCCATTTTCCCCCTATCTGGCGGTTCATGGGTTTAGTGAGTGCACGTAACGTAAGAAAAATGCGTTACTTGGACGCGATAGAAGCTACATTGATGTCTATGTGGTTGTCACGTAGATTTCGAACCCTCTTGAAAACGAGAACAACTGCTGCTAAGCGCAAACTGAGAGGTGATTCTTCAATTGTTTAAACCGCCTAAAAGTTTTGTCAATGCTGATATTAATCCCTCCTCACCATCCTTGAAACCTGGTCCAATAACTAGTGCCATAGTCACTTTGCTCGAATTGGACGGTTTATTCCGCAGTGCCTTCTGATAGACGTTCTTTACATTCTTTTCGCTTGAATGCCAGTTAATTTATCTTGGATTTACAAATGAGTAGATAAAAGAACAAAATGGACACGCACAATAGCAAGACCCAAGACTAGGTTAGTGCTCTAAAATATACGATAATCCTTAGCAGAGTGGCGCTTCCTGAGGCTAAGTATTATACGATCGAGTTATGTCCGCCGTTGAGATGCACAAAGCGTTCTCCGTGCGACATAATGCTTCTTCCGCTGTTTAAATGCGGTACCAGAAACACGGAAATCGTGAGATGCGCACGTTTATAGCAGTTTCCCATCGTTCTGCATAGACATTAAAGTCCATCTGCCGATCAATTTGAGCACTCAATTCGCCGACTAGTATGATGGTGTCTGAGTGTATAGTCCACTTAAGAAGGTCGACGAAGGCGTCGTGGAATGTACTCTTGGTGATATCTGAACTAACGTCCGTGGAAACATACGTTGATATGTTGAGTGCACAACGTCTCTCTGATTTAGGCTGATAGATTGCGACTGATGTATTGACTTTGGTAGCACACAAACGACCGTTCACTGGGATCCAATAGGACGAACATTACTCAGCTCTGGAATTCAGCGTCATCCGCATTTCCGTCTGATCACAGGGTTTAGCTTCGACGTCACCAGAGACCCTGACAGATCGACGGTTATTTAGAAATTGTAGATTCGCGTATCCAAACTTGAGAAAATACTTGTTGACAAACCTCGTCAGTGTGGCCATTAAAAACGCGAATGCTTATCAGTTTTATTGGTTTTACAAAACAAGTATCATCCGTAGGTATGGGAAAGACAGAAAAACTGGCTGCAAACCAGAATGAGAAAGTGGTAACGGCTAGATACCATATTTTTCGGAATGATGATAATTTCTGATACTTCCAGGCCGTTTGTGCTACGTAAGAAGAGTGACAGAGAGACCCCATCCTGAATGTCTGACTCAGAAGTCTGACCTGCGATAGGACAGAAGATTAGGTTTTCTCAAGGAATCTCGCTCGGAGCAAAACATTTGAAAAACTGACGCATGTGGCAGTGAGGGGCTAGCTCGGTCCAAAGTTGCAATGAATGAGATAATGTCTGATTTCGAATAGTGTTGCGCATAGAAGATACACTCAAAGCTACAGCATGCTTCCGGGAAGTATTGTATGTTATTTGACTTTATTAAATAATAGGTAAGTGGTCACGACCAACCGCTTGGATTTCTAACCCTCTTCTTCCTTCCTAGGAAAACAACAGGGCCACAAGTAAGCATATATTTCTGATGTACACTCAGAGGACCACGTCAGTAATGCAACATACAGCCCTTATGAGTATAACTGCTTTTTGTGTGACTGCGAACCTACCATCCAGCTGATGTGGATGAAAATCGAAGCACAGAAGTCCCAATCACCATAGCCCTACGGATCGATACAGTGCATAAGCCTGACCACCACATCAAGGTATCAGGACAGACCAGGATAATGAAGTGCCTAAAACGATAGACGATCAAATCTATAGATCGCGCTTGAGTTAGCAAATAGAAGCACCGCTTCTTCCTTCAGTCTGAGCTGGAGGCGCACAGTTTATTTAAAAGGATGACCTTAACAGTGTGTTAAGTGCATCCGTCCGCGGCTTTTAAACAACACATTTCGGCACCCATTCCAGCTGCATCACATCATCATTCGTTTTTGCTTCCCGCGCTGATCGGTAAGTCAAATAATTGAATAAGACGTGACTGAACCTCTTACCCGTCACCCCGTGCATCCATTCTATTTACGCATCGTAAAAACCTGCGAAAGTAATTGTTGAGATACCGTCAAACGAGACACCTGACATGCCACTGTGGTGATCACGGAGTTCGGCCTGGCAGTCAGCGGACAACAGTGCGTCAATGTCACGTGTTCATCGGGCAAAACGCCAGGACCACAGTCAATCAGGAATGTCCCGGTTGCTGTGATATCATTGATCCGATGACGGTTAAATCGGTGAAACCCCCACGAATACGCGGAGTGATTAGCGCCTGTTTAATTTGCATTCTCGAATCACTTGCTTCACTTATTGCCACCTACAAAAGTGCCTGTAATTTGGTTGTAATTCGGTTCTATTTCGCCGAGCTGGTTCATCACTTAGTGGTAGTTCATCCAGTTCGACTGTAACTTTGACCTCTTCCATGAAAACCGCACAATTTAGCCTGCACTATTCAAAAATACCAACCTTTCGAGGAAACTGGGAGATATTGGAATGTAAACACCTTGGCGCAACAACGAATGAATAATAACTAATGATTCACTATCAGATGGTATAGGAGATTTACGTTGGGAAACCACCGCGAACACATCAGAATACATACAACCTCAGCTTTGGGTCATATTCACAAAGATTTCGAATCGGGCTGCTACCGACTCACGCATTAGCAGACGAACAGACAAGAAATTTTCAAAAAACAAAAACGTCATTAGGGAATAGAATTGACTATACAGACGCAAACATATCACTTTCTACAACGCTACCACGTATGACCATTTTCATCTAACAATACGCACCATCCTGCAATCCAGTGGCTGATGAGTGCGACATTCTAATCTTGTTCATTGGGTTTATCAATGTTTGAGAAGCTTTCGAGACTTAACGGTAACACTATATTCATCATTCGCTTACAACATTTCCTTTAGCAACACGTCAGTTCGCCTACGGGATTCATAAACTATTTTTTCTTCCTTTCAAGTTTTGACACAAAAATAGTCATAAAAGTACAACTTACCCATGACCAGGGCCTCACCAAGTTCCACTTGGCGATGTGTTTTAATCACATCGAAAGGATGAGTGAGTACGCCGGCAGTCTTGCAAAAAAAAGCAAAGGTAAAGATACGTGTTTCAATGGTCTGTCTGAAAAAAAAACAATTGTAAACAATAATGCTTCCGATAGTGGAAACATAAGGTTTGCATCTAGATTGTGGTTCTTCCGAGAATTTACCAAAATACTCATCCATGGTCAAACTTGTTCACCTTAATTATGGTCTATTTTGAAAGAGTTTAGGAAATGGAGTGGAGTGACAGTTCCGCTACTTCCAGTAGCACGCCGATGTAATCAGTGCACTAAACTTCGCAGTCGGACAGTTTAATGGAAGACTGAACAATGCTGACCTACGCGCCAGTGGTCGTGAATTCTTAAACCAGCCACTTATCCTTTCCTTAGAGTTGCTAGCTGTCGAGATTGACGAAGGTCCAGTCAGCTCATTCAGTTATACGGTAAAGTACTCAATTATGCTGGAAAACGGACACCAAGGTACTTACATCTCGATGTACTAAACACATTTGGTGGTCACCACTATAGTTCGTTTTATTGGAGACTTTAGAGGTCATACGTAATCAACACAGTGTGCTTATTAGAGAAGACACAATGTGACTAATCAAGTGAGGATCTCATGCCTAGCTAGCAAGTTCAAGCCCACATGAGGTCGTTTGTTATCCCTCTCAAATTGGACGAGTAGTCACAATACCCGTCCAACGCGTTATCTGGCCTAATAAGAAAGATCTTGGTAAAACTGGCAGCGAACAGTGATAGTAACGCGCTAACCATTGTTTCAGGAAGCAGCCAGAACGGGAACAAACTGTCAGTCATACAAAAACAGATTCCGTAAACAAAAACAATGCGAACCATTGAGTCCCTTTTAACCATTTGAATAGAATAGTCAGAAGACTATTCTATTCAAAAACAATGCGGTTTTGAGATCGAACGCAACAGAAACTGCACGACCGAGAAGTCGACATTGAATAGATCTGGTAGATTTGTACGGAAATGTAAAATTAACCGTTTAACATCGTTTGGGAAAATTGTCAGCGGAAGTGAACGATCATCATCCAAGTGCTGTTCCGATAACTAATTACACCTAGTCTCGATACTAAGTTGAAAACACGAGAACTTCCATCTGTATGGTCTTATCTTTTCCAAAAAGAAAAACAGGTATCAGAATTTACTCGTCAATGAGTAGCAAACGCTGAGTTAGCAAATACATTAATCCAATAAAGTAGGAAAGTTTACATCAAGATGAAACGGAACTGCAAGAGAAATTGACAAACTAACCAAGCCAGCCACAGCTCCGTACATGAAGGCTCTACAAAACGATAAGTCCGGCAAACGTGTACACTGAGAAGAGTAGGGGTCCGTTTCAAATATTCGATTGATCAAATAATGAGACTTCAGGTAATCGAAAACTAGCCAAAAAAACGTCGAATAAGGAACGTCTCGCAGTAATGTCGGTCCCATGCCTGTCCAGAGACTTTGCAATCCACCCTGAAAGAACAAGAATGATTTCCAAAGGTTCGAACAAACTGTTCCACTGATAGTCAGATTAAACAACCCATTCAGAAAACCGCTTTGAACGTAAAATGAGATTTGAAATGGACTAGATAATGTAACTGTAAGAATTTGGCAGCAAAAGAACGGCAATGACGAGTCACAGATTGTAGCCAAACGGAAGTAACACAATACAACTAGAAATGAAATAGGTATCAGTACAAATCCTGAATAGTGTCCGCGGATTGCTGTACTTAGCGGTGTAACCATGTACTAACATCACTAGTTTTCAATGTAGAATAGATAAACGCAAACGGCCGAACAAGACGTGTGGAAGAAGTGTTACAATACACGCACAAGAAGTACCCGGCACACTTTGTGCACATTCATTTACATGTTAGAAGTTTCAACGGAGAATATGGGCATCCACAGAGTTAGCCACGAAGTTCGTGTTTCTTTCAAATACAAACGTAATATGCACGAATGATGAAAGTCAATAAGAGTAGAGGAAACTGACCAAAAAGCACAGCGAAAACAATTGTTAAGGATGCTTCCACGAGCACAGACGACAGTTGTTTTAAAGTCAGACACTGGGATTTTCAGTTCACAAATCATGTCAAGTGGTCTAAAGGATATAAAGCAGGTCGAAATTATGCAGGAACACTTCACCCGTGGAAGCCAAAACATCGCACCTAACGTGTCACCTAAATGAAAGAGAACGGAACAAGTCACATATGCATCCCCAACTTTCTGCACGTACTTCGTAGTGAACCACAGATAAAAGACTAGCAAGAAACTATATTATACACTTCATCCAATCTCTCAGGTTAAACCTTAGCTGTTGCTAGGACTACTGAGTCACACGCCAAGATGACTTACTTGTTTAATTGCAACCAGAAGAGTATTCTTCAAATGGTCTGGAGTCATACGGGCAGCTTGCATCTTTGTGCGCAAAAGTTCCAGAGGGGAAATCGCAGCCACCGCAAACACCCTCGAAATTCCACCGACAAAAGCTGGTGTCCAGTCATTGAAAGATAAAAGTCCATGTTTCTGTGCGGCTCCCGCTAATTGGAGTGAAGAATAGCCAACCTTTTCCTTTAACATATCGTTAACAGTGAAATAGATCACTGTTTGCGGTAAGGCCATGACACTAAATCAGGTATGAGAGTCAGCTTAAATTTGCGGTCTTACAGGGTTGGGGATAATCCACTCCAGAGCGACCAAATCCCCTCGTTCCTGACAATTTTGAATACAGCATCCTGAAGGACAAGTGATTTGAAACAAACCAAATAAAAAGAAACAGTTAAGCTTCAACGTTTTGGACCGTTTGTTTTTGAATCTGTGTCAGCTAGTGCTGCTATAGTAGGGGATATAAACGTTGCATACAAGCGGCAGAAATAACTGTACATCCTCCTAAAAAAACACGTTTTGAGAAAACAAAAATGATTTTGATCACGCTGGCACACATCAAATTAAACAATATGGAGGTTATTGATTGAAAAAATGGGATGGGGTTCAAGGCGACTGGCTAAAATACAAACACGACGTTGTTATGGTTATGATCGCAAATAAAGTACCTTTTAGGGTGAAGGAGAAACGAAACTGTCGCGTGGATTGGGTGTATGTGCTTGATCATGATAACCTCAAGATCTGAACAAACTGTCTTTCGGCATAAAACCGAGTGGTGTAATCGAATTACGACCGCCTCGGCTATGGACAGGATGCATCAATTATTCTTTTACAGCATAATGGCCGAGGTACGATAGACGATGCGAAATATCTTCCTGGCTGCTGTGTTCTTTTTGAACGGCGATGTTATATAGAAGTTTTTGGTACCAAGCATACCAACTGAGGTTCGCATTGATCTCTCTTAAATGTTTCTGACAATAAATTTCTCATAGTGGACAGTATTAGTGATTTTAATAAAACGAACTGACCAGCAGGAAGTTCCCGGATTAGAGAAAAGGAGAGCAGGTTCAACTTTGCTACTTCAGATTTATGACGCTTGTGTAATTTAAGGATAGTCCTTTCTTGCTGATAACGATCCAACTAACTGATTCGATCAACAGTACCTATTACGCTGCAAGTTCTGTGGTGACATGCCACCCAAAACGAACGATGTAACTGAAGGTGAGAGGTGACTTGCCGTACAATGCTGCCTCTTTTTTGATCTCTTCAATCAGCTGTTCCTGTGGTTCAACGTGTATTGGTCGCATCACTAGGGGTTTATCAGAAAGAATTCGTAAACAGTGTTTTCAGTGTGCCTTCGCTCATGAATGACAAAGAACACTGACGCACAGACACGAAGAGTACGTTTCGCATCATCTATCGTGCCTCGGTCATTATGCTGTGAAAGATTAATTGGTGCATCTTGTCCATAGCCGAGGCAGTCGTAATTCGATTACCCCACTCGGTTTCATGCCGAAAAACAGTTTGTTCAGATCCTGAGGTTATCACGACCAAGCACATACACCCAATTCACGCGACAGTTTCGTTTCTCCTTCCTATTCAACCCAATTAACACTGGTCACCCTAAAAGGTACTTTATTTGCGATCATAACCATAACAACGTCGTGTTTGTATTTTAGCCAGTCGCCTTGAACCCCATTCCATTTTTTACCAATAACTCGCTTAGAAAGGAAAAATGGAAGTGAGTTATGAGTTAACATCTGGAAGGTATTAACTTTTAAAATATTGCTGAAGCCAGAACCAGCGAAACGTGCCCAAACCGAAATAAATATGGCTCATTCTCTAGAGTGTTGTGTGACAAGTTAACGACAAACTCGTATTTTCATGTGAGCATACCAATGAACAAGTCCGCCAAATGAATGAACTCTACGCAGTGTCCGAGTTCGATTATAAATTTAAAAAAAACTGCATAATCTACTTACAAACGAGTGAAACCGCTTTCTAACAGAGTGAATACTTCTGATCTGCTTACTTTCTGTCTGGATATCCAAGACTCAATAATAAAGGCTTTCCGGAGTGCATTAACTGAATGTGAAGTATCGACAGACATGACGGGCTCGGCCGAGATGATAGGTTATACAGTTGGGTGGCAAATGGAAACTGTTTCTTCACAGGAACGTGGTCGATAAACAGCGTGGTGTCGAACGCTTGGAGCATTACTTCTTATCGATAACGTTAATAGTGTATTACTGGAGGGTCCAGGATGGCAATGTGTTGGTAGGCGCATCTCCTAACAAAACGGCCAGGACGCACCATGCCACATTGATCGGCTGGCCCAGCTCGGATGATATGATCGTGAGCGGTGGTTCCACTCAGTCAATTAGATTGCAGGTGTGCGGTCGAACGCCTTTGCGCTATCTGGACTGTTTTCTTGCGTTGCTTTCTGATGCCCCCTGTAATGTGATTCGTTCTAAAGCCGTGACTGCCATCTATGACTGTTTCATTTGATTCGCTCTGTGTCTGTCGGCCATCTACGGTAATCGTTTCTTCCTATAAATTTGGAGCCTCCGTGACCTAATTTTGTCTCGCTCTTCCAATAAACGGTGTTGCCGCATCCCTCCCTCATTTCTCGGTTTTGGGTCGATCGACTGAGCGCATAACCAAGGCGACGATTTAGTACAATGTTTCACATGGTGTACGTGTAAATGGTTTCATGTTACAATCAAAAATCCTACAGCGACCGTGTCAGCTCGGTTTTAAAAAGTGTACAATAAACCGCCCCATCACTTGTTTGGTACCTACAACCTCCTCATAACAAGAAGTAGTCAATGATATCCCAGCATCAGTCCGGCTGTCAAGCCGTACATATTTTTTTCTATCGTTTGACTTATAGCAAAGCTGATTGTGGAGATATGATCGATGTTCAAAGGCGTGAAACAACCGAGACCACAAAAAACCGCCAGTGAGCCGACAAATGAAGACTGTGTAATTGCGTAAGAAAAAAATGTAGTGATGGAGTAAACAAATATGAAATGAGGGAAGTTGGCTATGTCGAAAACGGACTGCGTTGTGAATACATAGCACAAAGGATGGGAGCAAACAAATACAAGATATCTTTCATTAAAGAAAAAGTGGAGATGATGCATCTCAGTGCGCAAGTGAGTCTTGAAGATCGACGTCCGTCTGCACAGGAATAAACGAAACTGAAGTGCGGGGTGTAGTTGCTTGCAAACAGGGAATAAATGATTAGCTGAGTTCAACAGTATCAGAGAATGAAAGATAGTCACACAACTAAGGATGTCATGAATACAAAACTAGGTGGCTGGTACACGAACGCCAGAATCAAGCGTATGAGTATTTCCGATTCACTGTCTTGAAAGAAGAATATTGAAGTGTCTTTAGAATTAAAGTGCACTATGTTCTCAGCGACTAGTGACTGAATTTCATATCTTTTAGGAATCATATCGATACTTGTGTTATTCCTAAGGAAGGCCAAAAGTATCTGACACCTTTGTAACGGACATTTACAAACCATAATGGTAAAATATCACATAAATTGTTCTCAAGTTTGAGAGAGCTGCCTAACGGATTGTAGACGCCTTAACAACTAATTGTGTAAGACAGTGAAAACAGCACGGAAGCAGTTTCCTTGATGCTATATTACTTTCGTTCAAAGTGTGACTGATTGTTTGCAAGGAATAGATGCTCTGACGTCGAATGTTCGAGTTTAGGCAGCTGTTTCGGCCAAACGGTTAGGGTTTGTTTTTTCTTTATGGTTGTGCAGTGATTTGGCGTCAGTGTGAGCCACTGATACAGTGCTTCGTACGAAGAGGATGATGACGCAGCCTACTGTCATTAGGTATCCAATCTGACCAGGAACTAATATACAACAAGCGTAATTCATATGAATCGGCAGCAACCTATGTAGATTAGTCGCTAAGTCGTAAGTTGCGGCCTCGTGTAGTGTTGCATTCGCTTGCCCGAAATTTAATGCTCAAAAGAACCACCGTCAGGAAGTAGAATTGCGACTGTTAAAGTAAAGGCAAGAAAAGTGGGGCACTGTATTTGAAGTGATTTTAACTAAAATGTTTAGAGCACAACATGGGCCTTTGGTGGTCACGCATGGTCCCCAACATGAGGGCACTCCTCCGAGTGAGGATGCATGAAATTGGGACCCTGAATAGGCCAGATAAACTTCATTAGCTAAGATATGTACGTGAGACGACCGGAGTGGTTTTCGATCCAATAGACATCAAACATGTAAATCCTTGGGCTTCGAAAGTTGAGTAGCCAGTGGGACGTGAACTACTTGTGACTATGCATGTGTAAGCATCTTTTGGTTTCAATCAAAGTGGCAGGTTAATCAGGACATAAGTGCTGCCAACTGCACATGCAGCTAGCTGAGTAGCAAACAGCCGACACTGGCTGTTATCAGATACCTCGCGAACAAGCCCAGGACTCCTTAACAGATTACAAGTTTCGGTTAATCGGTTTAACAACCGCTAAGTGTTTACGGGAAGTCCACACACGCACTCATTCTTAACGGCTAAATGTTAGAGGTAACAGGGCTGCGTCAATTCTAGCGGAATGTCTGATGATACGGCAAACTGTAAAGCTAAAGACCGAATGGCGTTTACCAATTAACGGAACCCGTGGCACTGTCATGATCTCGACCTTACTTTAAAGGGCAGAATGTATAACGCGGCTGTAAGATCAATGCTCTTATATGGCGTGAAATCTGACCATCTCAACAGCAGTGTTCAGAGAATGCCTTCTCTCAATCGCGGATGTCTACGAGGCATTAGTAGCGTGGGATAGGAGCAACACCTCTGCTGTAACAATGGTCGCTGTGTATGGGCGGATACCGTGAAACAGTCTCAGTGTATGTATCGTGGGCTGGCACACGTCTTACGTATGTTGGGATATTGTTCATCACGCCAAGTTCCGTTTGTGTATGAACAGTTAGACAAGAAGCAACAGTCCGTTCAACGATGTTATCAATGGGATTAGGGAGTAGATGTTTTGATATCAGTGAGGTGTTCCGGGATTCGAAGTTGTAACAGAAAAGATGAGCATTTGTGATTTGTGATACCTTCGGGCGCGGCGAAAAATGGGGCTCGTCTTGAGAATGTGAGATCCACATGCCAACTTACTGGCACATTAACCGTTTGACATTTGACGATTTTGTCTCTTTCTACACTAAATTTCAATTTACATATATAGCGCAATTTTTTAGAAATTTAGTAATTGTGAGAGCCTTGTGGCAGAAATCATGGAATTCTTACTACCTTCTGACACATTCTTAATGATTCGAGAAGTTGTGAGACAAAGAGCTGTTCATCAGAACGACATAGTAAGATAAAGACAACAACAAAAGTTTGACAACCTTCTTTTCTTGTTTACACAAAGAAGCGACTGTTCACCATTGGGCACACAAGATATCACCGTCCAACCTGAAATAAATCTATCGGATTACGCACTGTCAGAAGCTGAAAGTGAACTTTTGAACAAGGGGTTGGATCTCAAAGTCAGCCCTAGACCTCTACAAACATTGAAAGTGATTCCGGTGGTGGAGGAGCAACTACAGATGTTACCAATCGATGACGCAGACAGAGCTTGAGCACAGATCGCCAGGATCATTAAAAATCAGAAATATCAACCAAGTAACCTGAGTACCAAGCAACGAGATGCACTCAAAACGTTGCGGTCTGATCAGTCAATAATTATCACGAAAGCAGACAAAGGAAATCAAGTTATCATCCTCAACAAAGCAGATTATGAGTGCAAAGCAGACGACCATATTTCGGATGGTCCGTACGTAATAGTTCCGTTGGAGAAACGGCGCTCTACTTTGAACAAGTCAAAAGCTTCAACGGCAAGTTTTTTCCGAAACATGAAATTCAGCTTGGATAAGTCACTCTGGTCTACCCTATATCCAAAAACAGCATTAGTCTCGACATTTTAAGGTATACCAAAACTCCATAAACCTCGGATGCCACCCCGACCACTTGTTGACTATAGAGAAACCCCAACATACGCTCTGGTCAAATTTTTGTCTCGTATTCTTAAATCTATTGAAAAGTGTACAGAACGTTCTATTCAGAATTCTACAGAACTGGTTATCAAGCTGAGGAAACTTTTCTTAAACCCGGATGAATGTCTGGTCAGCTTGAACACTGCTTCGTTGTTCATCAGGATTCCAGTGGGGAAAATATGGAGGTAATACGCCAGCTTTTTAACGCAGATGTCAGTTTAGCTGAATTAACAAGTTCATCATTTAATGGAGTTACAGAAGCTACAGAACACTGCTTACGGTCTACTTTCTCTAGGTTCAAGGGGTCCTCTATCAGCAAACAAACGGTGTAGCAATGGGCTCGTCTATCTCTCCCACGGTTGCCAACTTGCTCATGCAAGTATTGGAAGAAAAGCTGCAGTCCAGCGTTCGTGATCCACCTAGTATTTGGTGGAGGTATGTCGATGATGCGAACAGAAACTATTGAGAAGTTCATGGAGACATAAATTCGTTCCATCAGCATATCAAATTTACGGTTCATCATCAATATCATAGACAGCAATACATCAGTGGTTCACACTGATGCTTAACTGCCACACAACCACTAAGAAGAAGAAATAAACCCTGTTTAGGAAAAGAGAAGAAAGAAGGGAGAGGAGAGGGGACCTAATCACTAAAAATAGCTACGTCTACATTCAAACATACAACATCAAGGCGCCTACACCTTGCAAACAAATAAACGAGCTGTAAGTGAAATTAAGGCACCATCAGCCAGACAGCTTCCTCACGGCTTTCATTGCCCCGCGTCATTAAGTGCACACCCTTCACAGACAACTCGGACAAACAACGACAACGTTCACATCACTCAGCTCGATTAGCCGCCATCTCACCTAAAGTTTCAAGCCATCGACTTTGTGAGTCGCGAGGGCTCCAGCTCCGAAAACGAGTCCGATCTACAGTGCCCAACTCATTCCTGAACGATTTCATTTGTCTACACCAGCTCATCATCTGTCCACCTCGCAACTTACGCCAATCGGTCGAAGCGTCGGCAAATAGTGCTCGATGTGGCAAGCGTTTAGCTGGCATCCTTAGTACACGACCTAACAATCTAATTCTGTAAAAATGTAGTGACTGGACAAAAGAACTCGTTTGACAATCAGTGCCAAACACCCGCTTCCTAACCTCCTTGTTGCTTACCCGTTGGTGTCACCCGATACGAGCGACTGAACGCAGACATTGGTGGTCGAATAACTAAAGGCGATTCATTTCGTCTACCCTGAGCGGCCATGTTTCGCTGCCGTAACGTAATACAGCTCTCACTGTTGTCTGATATGCGCGATCCCCAAGTTTCAGGGAAATACCTCTCTGTCGCCATAGGTGTTTCAGATTAGCGAAGACCGCCTTAGCCTTGTAATTACACACCTCTATTTCATTTCCTACACGTCCGCCGCCGCCGCCGCGGCTGATGCAGCTTCCCAGATATGCAAACCGGTCAACAACTTCCATGACTTCATTATCTAACATTAAACCTACGTAATCACAGTAATGGTGAATCTGAAACCAAGCCTGATTCAGAGAAGGCGAGCGCCAAGTATAGCATTGACATGCACGATGCCTAAAACTAGTGCTGGTTAAAAATAGCTTATGCTCAGTTCACAGCTGCAACAATCGCCTGCCATTATCTGATCAATGTGACGCTATCACAAACCTGCCACCTAAACGAGATTCGCCATCATCAAGGCGGCCGACCTGAGCATTCACATCTCCCGTCAGAAGGACTATATCAGAGCAACGTGTCGACCAAAAGGAGAACGACCAGATCCGAGTAAAACGAGTCTTTGACGCCGACGTCAATACAGTCAGTGGGAGCGTAAGCAGACACAATGAATAAATTCCTAGAAGTAGTGTGTCTAGAACTGGCCTTAAGGGAACCGTCACGTGGTGACCTCAGGTGAACCGTGAACCCCTACGTCCTATTGGTGGGTTGACTTGAGGGACCCCACCCCGAGCCTCTGACTCAAAAGTCTGACCTGCGAGACAACAGGATATGGGGTTTTCTTGGGGGACCCCACCCGGAGCCAATGACTCAATAGTCTGACTCACTTTGCAGTGAGGGGCTTGCCTAGCCCGAGGGCGCAGTGAATAAGACATTGATGTCTCATTCTGAGCACTGCTGCGCGCAGTGGATGTACTCGAAGCTACATCAGGCTTTTGAGAGATACTAGATGTTTTTCGACCGTATTGGATAATACGCCGGCGGTCACGGTCAACCGTTGGGCGATCGGAGTGCTCTTTGTTTGAGGGTACCTTTTCTAACCCCCTTCTTCCTGATATGGAAGACAGCAGTGCCGCAACTATGAAAATAGTTCTGCTGTATGCCCATAGAATCGTGCCTCACTACCTAAGCACTCCTATGCGGTCAGTAGTGCGACATACAATCCTATGAGTGTAACTGCTTTTCGTCGGACTGCTCCCCTTTGGCCTGTCTGACAAGGTTGTACCTGGAAGGACCGGAGTCCTAGTCAGCATAGCCCGCCGGATCAAAACAGTACACAAAGTCAACCCCCTTCCGCGGCATAAACGACCGGGAAGTATCAGAAGTTATCGTTCTCTCGACAGTGACGTCCTATTGGTATCCTGTCTACACACCACAGGTGAAACAAACAAGTGCTAGTTGATGATTGCCTCATTTGCAGCTTGTACACTGTAAATTTTCTGATTTAAGTCGCCTGATAAAGCCTCTCCGAGAGGGTCGAAACGTTGCGAAACTGATAACTCTTTTGGTTTTTGATTTGTTGTGGCTTAACCAAGGAATTATTTAATAAAGAAATGATGCTTATTTGTTCAAAATGACAGCAGTTCGGCTGACACCATTATTGAGTCAAAAGGATGAACGTGGTGATGTACATACACTGCTAGATTTCTGACAAGAATTACGCCATGCGTGAAGGCTTCAGATGCGACAGAATATTCTACCTTCAAAACTGCTTTTGCAATTTGCATTTGTTCAACACGAAACAACCACCCGAAGTGACAAACGTGTCAGGGAGTCTATGGCTAAGTACGCCGGTTACATCAGAAAATGTTTGGAGTATTACACAATACTACCTCATTCAAATAAGAGGTGAGTTAATATAGGACGCTCATTGAGGATTTGCGCGTGCGCACACATTCACAATGGATGGGAGAACAGAGTGAGGGCTTAAAATTTAGACAGAAGTTTACAGAAACAGACTGTTGTGGCGATATTCTTCAAGATCCAGGACAATAGAGACGGGACCTGTAATTCAACAGGCAGTATATTAGAAACAAGGAAATGACTCTTCAGCAGGCTGGCGCCCGAAACCCTCAAGGATATGATCACCGTATGTCAGGCCAATTTTTGACCATGGGGGTCAGCGATCAATCCTTGGGCCAATAAAGAGATGGGGGAACTGGAAGGAGATCACATAACAGTCGTGCGAACTGAAGATGGCGTGAAATGGAGAAGTTACGAATAGAGGGTGGACTTGCCTGACGTATTTCCCGAACCTATAAGCGGGTGCAGACAAACTTAACATCAATACGAAACATATTGAGGAAGTATGGATCCGAAGTTGAGCGGGGAGTATATAATCAGGAACGATGAAATAAGTACTGGACATCATCTAACTCTCACAATGCAAACTGTGCAGAAGACACCAGTGATGTACCGCCTTTCCCGCAAAGTGATCAACTGTTGCAATGCGCATCCGTGTTCTGTAGTACACGGAGGATAGGGCGATAAGTATAAAGCGAAACCACACAAACAGAAATTATGACAGTAACGGTCTCAGCCCGATGCTGGTGTGAATTGCTGTACGGCTTATGCGGAGAGCCATACATGGAACACCAGTGAGGGTCTGGATTGCTTGTTTACACATGCTACTGAGACAACAGTAACAGCTGATATAACTACTGACTTACAGTTATATGGACTGAATGTTAGCGGATTCACTAGGTTTAACAACGCAAGACATTAGAAATGGCCAAAAAAAACTGGCATTTGTGACCGTTTTTCATTAATATCAAGAGAACTAAGAGCCAGTGTGGGTATGCAATTTGTGACCACTGTAGATAATACTGAGTGACTGCAGAAAAAATTGTGAGCTCAAAATCAAACCAGAGCTTTAAAACTCATGGTGACGCAATGACGACCAAATTATCATTACCCCATTCAATCGTTAAGAAATCTTACGCTAAGACGCATAGAACGTCGGGATAAAACCGCGGATGAAGAGCGTCCTGAATGGTAAACACAGGTTGAACGTAGATCCGAGTTTTGGGGAGATCGGAAACCCACCCAAGTTCCAGCGAAAGTTCCCGGTTTCTCATACCAAGGTACAAGCTTGGATCCCAATGAGCCAGTGGGGCATGTACATAAGTGTTCCATAAGTCCATTACAATATATAAAACATTTGTTGCCAGCAAACATCCTGTGTGACTTAAAAAGTATTAATAATGAAGATGAATAATACCTGCATGCGTATCTTTACAACATCCAGGGGAGTCATAATGAGAGCAGTAACGATGCCCCCCACAGATGATGCAGCTACACGGTGTAATGCGGACAGTTCTTTAGATTGGAGACTTGTCTCCCCCATGGTTCACTAACCCGGTTCTTTTACGGCAAAAGTACAAACTGAGGAACGTTCACTAAATCCATCTGGCAGCTGGTGTCCGGAGTATCTGACGGAAGACACCAAGGAAGAGCGGTCTTTCGAATCGAGGCTATCAATAATCTAGCTGAAATGAAATAAAACATGGACGATCATGAATCAGAGATTCAGTAAGCCTAGCGCAGAACTTAGACAAACGGAAACACAATAAGGTCGGCATACAGAGGTCAAAAATCCTATCCTCCGAAAACACTGCTCCCAGTATTTCGTAGCCTGTGCGGAACACTCTCGATACGACGGGAGTGAGCTTCTGTTGATTCAGAACTCATACACGAAGGTTGACTGATCTCACCAGATTTCGAATAAGATAAGCACCACCGCGAGCTGAAACGTGCGCTTACAGAATCTACGTAAAGACTGCGAGGCTTACTTCTCACAGAATGTCGAAGGTGGATACGGAATTTCATCAGGGAAAGGCAGGGAACTATTCTTGAATGGTGGTTCTATCGGCCGTCGATAAGAAGCTAGTAAGACTAAAAGTTAAAAATATGATCCACGGAATAACAGACGAGCTGAACATTTGGAGGAACACCTGGTCTGGGGCATCCCATTCATCTGTGGATGATGGAGACTTTGTGGTTGATTATCATGTTTCCGAAAATCCTCCGTTGGAAACCGAAGAGGCTTTGTAGCTTAAAATAATGAGAGGTAAAAAAGTTCCAGGTCCAGACCCCCCTTATGAAGCACGTTCCAAAGATGATGTTCAGGGACTGTTGTCCGAACTGATAGTGTCCCTTAGATCTGTACGGG
>LUCH01003184.1:53122-81393 GCA_013368495.1 Paragonimus heterotremus | reverse complement strand
TTGGCTTCGGTCACTGTGACAGGCTAATCCGTCTCGGATGCCGCCAACCTATATATGTTTATTCATGACCTTTTCTGGCCTTTCTATTAACTTGACGTGGCATCCAGCATGCTGTGCGGTTTTAATCTGGAGGGCTACTCTGACTAGGGCTTCGGTCCCTCCAAACTCAGTCATGTCAGATAGGTCAAGGAGCAACAATTAGACAATCAACAATTACGCCGATAGGTTTCTACGTCGTGCTACTGATTGCGTACAGATGGTTAGGTGATGAAGTACGCACCTGTAGGTGTACAGCGGAGGTATATTTATAACTATAGGACAGCTGTTTTCCGCGTACGGGAAGACTGGGTTAGAAAAGATACCCTCAAACAAAGGGTTCTTCGATCGCCCAACGGTTGGACTTGACCATGGGCGTTTTATCTTTTGCGGTTGAAAAACCCCTGCAATTTAGAAGCGTGTGGTAGTTTAAAACACAGCTACTGTGTGCAGTAGTAGTCGGAATGAGCCGGCAGTGTCCTATTAACTACAACCCCAGATTGGGTTGGCCCCTCTCTCTCAAGTGGGTTGGATTGTTGAGTCGCAGGCTCTAAATGGGGTCCCTAGAGAAAACTGTTTTCTTCTTCTCCTACAGACCAAACTAATGAGGCATAGATCCAATCTGAGATTCTAGATGTCAATCTGAAGCGTGCCCGTGGACTTAGTATGTTGTCCGTCAAGACAGTAAACGAACGCTGCCGGATCAATGCAGCATGGAATGACTTGAAGGCAGCACCGATTTAACCAGAGTGAAACTTTGCCACTATGGCATCGATGCTCCAGCCTTGAGTGAGACAAGGCTTGTAGACCGAGGTAATCTCCAAGAGGCGGGTGCTTGGTATACATTCTACTGAATGATGGTGTTCGAGAGTACGGTATCTGTTTTATTGTAGTTGACCACACCAATACTTTATTGATAAGAGAACAGCACGAGATCAGCCATGGACTCACGCCCATGTTCCAGTGACTCGAGCAAGGTGAGTATGCCACATTTCCTAGTGTTTATGGTTCAAGTGTTTGTCACACCGACTATATAAAGAACCAGTTCTATGACCATTTGTCCGCCACAATCCACTGAACATTGGTGAGTGACCGACTGTGTTCTGAGTCAACCCAGCGTGCGAGTTGGGCGCGTCTCGATAGTCTGACCAGGTTTCCTCAGACCACACGACCTAGGAGTGGTCACTTAGAATGGTGATCAAGAGTTACACTTATTTGCTATACACGAGCTGGCCACCACAAACACCCGACTGCAACAGGATGAGAGCGATATCACGACGTGGACTCACCGGTGAAGTGGTCATCATCATTTACGTGCTTGCGTGGTCGCGCGACAGCAACATTTGTGCGGGGTCGAATGTAGCACAGATTATGAGCTGGTCAGGACCAAGATGTTCATTCATGTTTGCAAGCGTTTTTAAAGTAGATCATCCCGAATGAGGCAGAAACTGGGTGTTAAACGACTGGAGAACGTCGAGATTAGGATTGTTTTTCAACCTGCAGTTGCCGTTCGCCTGAAAGATGCTCTTGTATCTAGTGCCTCTAAGGAGATGTGACAACACATCAAGGGACGGATCGAAGCAGCTATCGAATCGATCGGTGTCCATCGTCAAAAACAACGTGGCTGGCTGGATGATAACAACTGGGTTACCCCGAGCCAGATATAACTGCCACATGAGTCGCTTGTTATTTCCAGAATGGACCCAGACAGTGAAGACAGAAGAGCCACATTCTGGAGTGTTCGTCGATAACTCACCAAAGGTGTTCGCAGAATCACTGACGACCGGTGGAAGAACAAAGTAAGCCGACGTAGAGCTACTACCGACAACACAAAATGTTCTATGATTTTCTGAAAGAGGTTTTTAGTCCATCTATCTAGTCTACTAAACCGTTGAAAGACGAGGACTGGCTTTTTGTGCACGTTTCCAGAGGACACTATGAAGGGTCGACACAAACACTTCGGTAGCCACCAAACTGTCCTGTTGCCACTGACTAAGTGATGGTGAACAGCCTGCCACAACAGTGTCAACCCGTCAACTGCTCTAGCCCACGGACACGACAGAAGTGTAGAAAGCTCTTAACCAACTGCAAAACGGAAAGGCGAAGATGGATTGCCAGGGGAACTTCTGAAGAATGGCGGCACAATTTTGGTGTCGTACCTTCATCTGGAATTCACACCAACGGGGACGTTGTGGATAGCTGCTCAGAGTTCTGCTGTTTGGGTGACGAACTGTTGACAGACCTGTCCATCGACCTCAAGTTGCGATTCCGTTTGAGAAAGTGTGACGCTACTTCTCGACGACTTAAAAAACGTGTCTAGAAAAACCCCAGCATGTAGATGAACACTAAGCTACATGTCTACCGCTCATTGATACTATTCTTACTGACGTTCGGCAGTGAAATTTGGACATTGTATGAGCAGAATTTGCGATGTCTTAACCATTTCCATCTTTCATGTCCCAGACACATTCTGATTATTCGGTAGTCGGAAATGGTTCCAAACACTGAGAAACACTATCGGGAGGACATATGGAATTGAAGCAATGCTGCTGCCCATTCAGCTTCGTTGGCCGGAACACGGCCTTACGACGGGCAAGGAACAGATTCCTGAGCAACTATCTCACGGGAAACTGACAGCAGATAAGCAAAATTCTGGCGGTCATTAGCTGCCTTATCAGGATGTTATTGGAGTAAGTGTTTTGCGTTGTGATATGAATTTTACATCTTGGGAGGATTTACCCTTGAACCCGACCGTATGAAGGAATATGATCCGGAAAGGCATTCGAAGATTCAATCAGCAGGAGTTGGGCGGCCGTGAACTTAAACACGCGATACACCGAGGAAATATAAGCGTCATGGATGGTGATGACGTGACTATAGAGTGTTCCAATGAATTTGGCTACGAATGTGCTAGCCGTCTTGGTTTGTTAGTTCTTCAGCGTGCTCATAGCACACTGTCAGTGAAGGTATGACGAATAGACGTTGTGTGTGTTATATCTATTTATGGCACGTATCGACCAACCACCGTCGTCATTTGCTAAATCATCAGCTCTGCTTTTTAGAAGGCTGATTCACTGTGGCCTTCTACCCATTATTTTCCTCTGCTCTGCTGGTTTGTTGTGTGATCGTCTTGTCTGCCTTTCAGTTCAACTGCTCCCTATTCTTTCTGGAGCGCAATGATATGCTGAACCATTGACCCACTTCTTGCTTTGTGTTTTCAATCTTTCTTCCCAACATAGATCCTGCCACTGCATTCTTATTGTTATTTCTTTCGAAAACTAGGTGTTCCACATTCATACTAGCCTACAAACTGACTAACCAGCGTTGTCCGGTTGAACACAAAACCCTCTCACACATGCACCCTGGTCTTATTTCTTTCAGTTTACATTGGATACATTGTATGTGAGTGGAACTATAAGTGGTGCAGCTCAGGCTACTGGTAGTGAGCATTATGCACAAGCGTCCTCCGGCTTCGGTCACTGTGTGAGCCTGATCCGAAACGGATGCCATCAACCGTGTGTATGTGTGTCTGTGTGTAAAGGGCTTATGCGTTTGCGCTTGTCAGCTGGCCGAATTGCTACGTGTCACACAAACACATACCCATCAACTTGTGACCTTGAGTACCAAGGTTAAAGTAATATATGAACAAAGACTAGGGTGCTGTTCCAGCGACTAACGATAAATTTGCGTCACTAAATTACAATCAGTTCCATTCATGCAACAAGTGTTCAGCTACAGTGACTGTTCTTCCCCAAGAGTAACGTGTGCATAAATTTGAGGAGGATCGCTTCACTCAACGTTAATAGTAGTTGTGAGCACTTTCTGTATTAACCCTTTGATACAACAACGAACAAAACCGGGTATATACAGAATACAAGAAGAACGGGTTGGCAATGGAAATAGAACAGCACCAGAGTACCTTGGTGTTGCCTTACTGGGTTGATAGAATTCTTTGGCTTAAAAGGAATTAAAGTTGGTTCCAAAACATACGCGTTTGACAGATATATGTCCATTTGTAGGGAAACGTGCATCGACATAAACGATGGGTATTTGAACTCCAAGATAAAGATACAGTTGGCAAATCGGACTCACAGTGTGATCCTGACTAGTGGTTCTATCATTTCAGTTGCATGTAAGCGTCTGATTTCATGAATTGTGAAAAAACATATCGGCTATTTCTCAACTTTGATTGAAGCTGTTGGAAGTAGCTGACTGAGGTGCACAGTAAACCTTTCCGAACAGTTGCTCGTGAGTAAAAGGCTTCCCTAATTTGATGTTCATGTGTTCCTTCACTTGTCTATTTAACTTTCCGTTCATTCCATATTAGCGATAATGCTGAGATCTCAAAGTATTCTGCAGATGAATATACCTCAGTGTGTCTGTTTCACATTTTTAACTATACAACGCCATTGTGGTAAACATGCAGTTGACAACCGTTTATTCTTATTCAGCTAACAAAAAGTCGCAAAAAGACTGATAAGACCAGAAAATCGCCCCATAGATGTGCATAATTTTAACTTTCCCGAAACGTTCACCGGTGACGCATGCGTTGATATTGTGGTGGATTGTCAGGCCGAAGGTGCGAGTATTTAAACACTCGGCGGAGTACCCCAACGCGGGGGAGGCACGTCTACAAACCTTCAAAGATCGGATGGCGGACAACGGGGGCAGTCGGATGAGCCATCGCTCCACCGGATCGGAACAACGGGCGAGACATGGCAGCCAAAATACGGTAGACGACCAAATAGGAGGCGCAATTATTCCAACATTCGGATGAATATCTCGACACGGTCGCGGAGTACGGTCAAAGCTCACAGTGGGTACATGGAGGACAACACGAGCGACCGGACGAACCATCGTTCAACGAAATCGGACCAACGCACGAAGATTGGCAGGGGGAAAGCCTCCGAATAGAAGGCATCGATCACACACATGAACCGGGCAAAAGTGCACACGACGTGTGAGCGGAAACCGGGGGGGGGGAGGTTGTGGACTGGAATTCTGATTCATAAACGCGAGCGCGCCTGTAACATGGTAACTAGCTAGTTGGACGGTGAAGACTGTGCTTTATTGGATACCTTTTCGCTACAATATGTGTTAGAACGTTTGCCTCAAGGCTGTATGCTGGCAGAGGAGCTCATACTTACAGGGCGTTGGAAGTCACATCAATACATCAGTAATTTGGAAACGAATCATCGCGGAATCAAAAAGGAACCAATCAGCCAAAATAGGCTACCTTTACTTCAAGTCATGATCTAACGGTTGGTAATATGGAGAATGAAAACATTTAATCTTCGAGCTGTGCAAGGGAACAGATGGTAGCTCATCAGACAAAGTCAGAATCCATCGTTTGTTGTCAAGCCCTTCTTGAAAAACCGATTTCTACATGCAGTGAAATACAAAGAAGGAAGGCGTTCGGTCCTATTTAAACGTGCCCGAATCGTAATACCCACAGGTATAATTAAAAGCTGATAATAATGAAGATAAGTGGGCTGTTGCAGGTGCTGATAACATTCTTACGATAGCCGTTGGAATAGAATAACGATATTGTCTCAGGCTGAGTCATAGACAGATGGACAGGGCGATTTCCTTCGGTCGCGAATACATCCGGCACAGCTTGAGATGGACGGAGTCACGCTACGTAGAAATGTGAACAGGAACACGATAAATTTTGTAGACAAAATAAATTTAGGCCGGGTAGTTTCGACTTATTACCATGATTCTGACAAGACCGTTTAAAGGATGAGGTGCGTTTTGGCCACGAGGCAAAGCAGCAAGCTTTCAGTGAACATTTATAAGCGTATTTCGAACATGGAGTGGACGGGTTGATCACTCTTGATTTTGTGCAAAATGCAGTTGTTTATCACGATACATGGGATATAATCTTATTACCGTCTATCACGTTACGTGTGCTGAAGAGCGTAATACTCTAGAGAAACGAATCCCCGGTAGACACTCCCAGCATCCTGAGAATGTGGCCTCTTCTTCAGAGGTCGCGGTTGCTAGAGCGTATAACCTGTAGTTTTGACCTAAGCTCGGTTTCTAATTGCCGATTTAAAGGTATCTGTCAAAGTTAAAATAACACCAAAATCCATAAGTTTACCGTGAAATTGGAGGTTGTACCAAGACAATGGTGAAACAAACCGAACCTAACCGGTTTTGACTCACTCGTGAGGAGCATGACGAATCAATACATTGAGAAATCTAAACGAACTAGAAGAGTTCCCTTCTAATTTCCATCTCCAGATCTGATGTAGACGTGGTCACGCGGTTTTGTAGCAGCAAAGTTACCTGTAGTGTTCAATGATTATGGTTTGTCCCGGGGTTATATATTCGACGATAACGGTTTACTAATTTCAGATCAGTGCCATCTGGTGGCCTCTGTCAGACTTCAGCTTCTGCATACAGTCTTCCTAAAGTCGCCGAGAATAAAGGTAATCTGGTCAGATTTACACTTCAGGAGTTTGAGACGCCAATTCTGTACATTGCTTGTCAAATGTATCCCCTTCTTCCTCAACCCCGCATACCCAAGTGAGTGAATCAAGTCGTATCGGAAGGTAGAACTGCGTAACTGTTGTAGCTTAGCGACAGAAATCTCTGTCAAGCGTTGCTGGTGGAGAATCAACACTTGAATGGATGCGTAGCAAACAGAGAATATATCTAAAAGAGATCAAACCGCAAAAACCTGGGATTCGACAGGAATCATATTGACAGAAACAGCACGCGTAGACGCGAGAAACGCCCCACCAGCTGGTCTGCGAAGCCAAGCAGGGAGCTCAGAAGTTTCGCATTTATATTCGGTCATCCAAAAAATTTGTCTGTATAAAGTCTACCAAATGACCCGGGGATTGAATGCCGACGCCGCACTACTCAAACAGTTCACGCTGGAGTTTACCAATGTCACTGTTCAACACTGAAGTTGTATTACTGGTAATTAGTTTGATAATAACACAACTGGCGCTGACGGATTCTAGCGTGAACTGTCCAAGGAATCAGAGTACGAAACACTATGGAGCATTTGGTGGATTCTATGTGACACAGAGGGTTCTTTGGACAACTCAGCACACGCGAAACTTCTGAGCTCATGACACGGTTTCAGCTCTCAGCTGACAGAACGCTTGCCGCATTCGGGCATGCTGTTCCTGTTGCTGGTTCGAGTCCTGTCTAAGCGCAGAGCTTTCACAATTGGATCTTTTTTAAGCTGTCGAATCTACCAAACTAAATACCAATAAAAAATGGGATAATCCGTCAACAACTCTAATCTAGCTTTTCATTATTTTTATTTATACAAGCCGTTGAATACGGATTCACCCGGACGTTTACGAGAGATATGCAATTTTATTTCCTGACACTACTTGGTTCATTCAGTCATCCATAGGGGTAGAATCAGTCAACCAGTCCTTACCGGCACGCGGTAAAACAGCAAGAAAAGGCAACATACGTTAGCATCATTTAGTTTGCGAGGTTCAGACGTGCTGATCCAAACAAGCGGTTGGCGTGCAGATACTTCCAGAACTTTTAACTGAAAGAAGGGCACCTGCCCACGTTCATCGTTAGAACAATGCCCGAATAATCATACCCTGACTAGGCTAACAATCCCAAATTCGTTCAGGCGGACAGACAATAGCGGAGAATTTTTGGCACATTCACTCTCAGTCGTTCGAAGGGACGACCTAAAAACAAACGTCGTCCAAACTGACTTTGGCCACCGAAAAGATCAGTGAGTCAAACAAGATAGAAATTGACTACAAGCCCCACATTCCCACCACAGAAAGAGGCCAAGAACGAAACTCCGGTCAAACGACCATAGCGTGCGGAGACCGGAGGATCAATTAAAATGGAGGCTCATACAGTGCCGCCAGAGAATCCAGCGAAAAAACTAGTCAAGTAAAGGGGTGAACCATAATAAAAGCAAAGTAATTCTGTTGGATAAAAGCGTACATCTTTTATTTGTTCAAGGTTTTCCTTCTGGATTGTATCTACAAGAGAATAATACAACAAATTGGACTACGTTACTGTATGAGCCTCACAATAAAATCCACCAATCACGTGAAGGCACTGACTATCGAGACCAATAAATACGGTGGCTTTCGGCTTGTAGGTCACATCGGACTATACGTGCTGTCTGTGTCTGTCCGCTTATTGGTTATCAATGCCCCGATGACCTTGGATGCGTTGCGATGACGATAATTGTTTTTCTGATAGACAACAGTGCGTCAATGAACCAGCGCACAATTCAAGGTACGACGCTACTGGATGTTGCGAAGTCCGCCGTCGAGCTTTTTTTCAAGGTGCGAGATTACATTGACTTATCTCCTCATTTTCTTAAAGATTCGTTTAAGTAAATCAAGGGTTGATCGCTATTTCATATTAACTTTGGATCCTGAAACTAGCTATATGAAGGTGAGATGCTAATTGATTTATTACTATGCTACAAAGTTGGCCGATTGGAGACAAAATGTGGATTTACAATGCCTTCATATTGCATTAAATAATATTAAAGCAAACGGACGAGCCTCCCTTAGTGAAGGCCTTCAGCGTACGTTCCGTATGCTAAATTTGAACAGGCTACAACTGGGTCTTGAAAATTATGGAATGGTTGGTTACTTTGATTATTCATGGGCATGCTTTTAATTCAGGGAATGTTCCCGTCGTATATTGAGCCTGCTGTAATTTTATGCATAACGGACGGGTGTTGTAATTTCAAGTTCGATGAATCAGTTCTAAGGGTAATGCATGTATTTGCAATGACATATTATTTTATAGGATATTTCCCTTTCATCGATTGAGCCCACCGTTTTTGGTCAGGCGCTGACAAATGCACCTTTTCGATGGGATTATAGACTTTATTCGATAGTCCTCCGTTATCCGGCCCTGTTGGAAAGCGTCGGTAATTCTAACGTTGATATGCAAGACTCACCAATATTGCAAACCTCGGAACTCACCGGTGGCAGAGGTTATGTCATATCTGATAATAGAGAGCTACAGCAATCTTTGGAGTCTTTGGCTCTCAAATGTCAACCAGCTGTTGTGATGGATTTTGTGTCGGACGTCGGCATCACTGATTCCAGAGAAAAGGATGTTACGAACTCAAAATCCGTGGTTTCGTATAAGCAGTTGGTATTTGTTAAATTAATGGGAAGAGTTTGCTCAAACTGGCCTATACCCGAACCCTTCTGGCCTGACGATGAACTGATCTCTACTCATCTAGTATGTCTGTCTGAGTTTACTCATTAACATTTTTTAGCCTCCAAGGTCCCCCCACCCAAAAATCATTGTTTCTCCAACTCAAGTTATGGCACCCAACATGCCGGAATACTTTCCTCTTGATCGTTATGAGCTAGAGCCATCTACTTTCACTCAGTTCCTCTGTGGTCATGATCCGAATAAAGTGTGGCAGTGTTTTGGTTATGACAGCAAACACCAAACTGCACCGTTCGGATTTCTGAAGCTTTCATCAGATTTGCAAACTGCCCACTTACATGTACTTCCATACAACTATCCTGTATTCTGTCAGCTGTTGAGTATGTTATATTTGAATTCATTCCTATGTCTAGACGAATTGTATGAGATACATCACATGCGTATGAGTGAGGTGTGGGGTCACCAGTTTATCGGCTATCTTAGCAGCATCCCTCGCTATTATTTCATGGTAAGTGTTCTTTCATTCTAAGTTTCAGAATATTTCAGCCATTGACCAAAGCTTTCGAGCGTTTTGGGTTTCAAAGCGTAATTAAACCAGAGGCTATTGATCGTGTTTTGCCTTATCAACTCAAGCATTCGCTACAGAAGCTCAGGCATGCCGCGAAGTTGGAATACGACAATTTTGTAAAGCTGGCGCATAATGAAGAAGTGCCCCCAACATTGGTGACGGTAACTTTAATTCTCCGGGTCAAGTTTCCTAACCCTTATAGCTTCCTCCACAATCTCTACCATATTCCTTATGGTCTTTACGTGAGTTGCGTCCTTGTGTTGAGAAACATCCCAGACTCTCTCATCAGCCATATGCTCGCGCTGCTGATGTAGATCGGCGTGAGCTACGATGTTTTCTACGAGCTATTCGAAACAACTTGGATGATATATTCCGTGGGATACGTAGTGATCGACGAGATGCGTCAGTTCATCAACAACCAGTTGCAACAATGGGAGATTATATGAATTATAAAGTGTCACATGAATGCGAACTGCCGCTTCGAGAGGTGAATCCTCCACCTGAACGTCTAGATACATTTGGCAATCCATTCCGGAAAAAATCTGCCAGTTTGGTAGTCGATGAAGTTTTTGTTGACGAAATGGGCTTATCACCAAATGTGCCAGGTGGCGCCAATGCTTCTCTTGTCAGTCCCATTCGAAAGAAACAACACGTGCTGTCTTCAAACACTATCGTCCGAAATAAGGGTACGCCTTGCTTTACTATTCGTCTATCAGTGTAGGACCGCTCCCACCCTATATAAATCACTTAAATTGGCGTGAGTTTTCACCCAAAAATTCACCTCCTGGGTCTCCGAGATCAATCACTAATTGTTCAGGTGTGTTTTTACATATGATGTTCTCATTTTTCCGTAGACGAAAAACCTGTCATTTCTAGTACAGGCAAATTGTCTAGCCTGTCAAATTCAGATGCAAAACATTTGAAAAATAAAGTGCTGTCTACGAAGGAGGCGTTCACTTTGAACGAAAAAGTCGTCAAAGATCTTACAGACATTATCCGCCAACCATGTACAGGTTAGTTAGACTTCCTACATATTGCGCTCGTTGTACATAGCAAATGGCTGAATCAATTTTCCTATTTTCTTAACAGATGGACCGAACGTATATCAGCGGCTGAACGAGCTTTGCGGTACACTTGGACAACGGTACGCTGCTGTTTCAGCTATTATGTCAGAAGCCCTGCGGTTTAAGAAGTCTGGCCTTTATTATCTGCTAAAGGATTGGCGAACGTGCATATTACGGAATGGGGCTACGCTGCCATCTCTAGTTTCAGAGTCTCAGCGCCCTCTTATCCCAAAATTTATGGAATGCCAAGTAAATGGGTGGGGTTGATCTGCTGAGATCGATCGCGTGATAACCCTTGTAAATTCGCCCGAGTCCCTTCTTTTTGGCGCTCTGAACAACAGTCTAACATGTACATAGTTAAACTGGCGTCCACTGTACATTGAGACTATTTCAGAGAATGATCAGGTTTTTTATACAGAGTTTGTACATACGACTCCCCTCACACCTCTTCTGTACGCACTGGCGATGTATATATCTTTTTACAAATACATTCGTTTTGATATTCACTATCTCCGTTACCTAAAGGAAAGCTCCCCTTCGTCGTTTCCCTGTTTCAGGTCATTCAGTTGTAATGGTTCTGGTAATTGAGGACCGGCGTTACAGTCTTGAAGAAAACTCACTCGATAATTATCTTGATTGGCTATGCTCACTGTCTTCTTTGAAAGAGAATGCGATCATGTTCACCAGCAACGTTGCGAGATATACATCGAGTGCTGATCTACTGTACGTTCACCAAGGAGAGATGGCGACTATACTTTGCAATTTGGAAGGTAGCAACCACAAAGTTCCTCGCTTTCTGGCCTCTGACGATGCTACCTCGTGTGTGATTGTTGTCTTGCGTTCTCTTAACTCGTGCACCATTGCTCATCTAGATGGACCCCGTCGAGTAAGAAGTTTTTTCGCAAAAACGAGGCGGCTTTTATCGAACTCTGGAACCGTTGGCAGCTCGCACGTACACATGGTTGGCGGTTTCAACGATGAGCGGAACATCTCTCGACAGACTCTAGTCGAGGTGCTGAGGGAGATTTTGACTGAACCCACCCGCGAATACCTGTTGAAGACATTCTGCGTAGCAGAGCTCAACACTAAACTAGAACACTGCAACCGAGGGACTAGAAATAATCGTTTAGTGCCGTTTCCTACTGTGACCGGATTGTCATTCGACTGGCATACAAATACCGCAATTGCTGCTACGTTGAGTTGGGAGGCCCGTGGCCCCGTGCCCTCACTAAGACTGTCCAGGTTACAAAGTTCTGATGACATGCACTCGGTAGTTGAAGTATTTCATCCGGTGAACTGTTGGATGGTTATCAAGCCCTTTAATTACGCCTACGACGTCCTTGATGATCCTGAGAATATGTCAGCAGATGCTATGCGGAACCTATCTACCACACCGGACCAAGAGCCCGATACATTTTTCGAAGGTTTGCGAGCAGCACTCATTTTAATGTACCGTTGTCCAAATTCGATGACGTGGTTTGCTACTGGTCCACTCCATTTCTATTTGCCCCAAACACGAAATCCACAGACTGACTTGGGCCAGTCTTCGATCTCATCATGGGTGCCCCTAGACGAGAATTCTGCGAGGGCCGCCCAGAACGATTTGACAAATATAACCCCCAGTCGGATTCTGAAATGACGCAATATTTTAGACAGTACTTTATTTTGTTTGTGCAATACATAAATGACAATGACTCGTGCCCGCACAATGTATGATGGACAGCAAAAGGTGAGTTCACGATTGTGGAAATGTGCTAATTAAGGCGGTAACGTTAGCAGCAAATTATGTATGAAACAGTTGAATTTTGATGTGCAAGGTGTTTTTTAATATACACCGTTTGATGTCGGAAGTTATTTACATATATGCGAAGCGTGCATGTAGCATTACGATAGCGGTAAGACTCCAGAATGGGGTGTGAACGGCTGCTTGGTTAGGTTTGGTTTGCATCGCCTCGGGACTGTAGAATGGTCCTTGTACTTGATACTCGCGTACAAACAGTACCGGTGCAGCCGGTTGTCCAGGCCCGAGTTGTGCCGGGACCCAGATTTCGGGTGGTGGCATCGGTTGATAAGGCATGGCTGGAGGTGGATGGACGATCGGAGGGGCGGCAGCTGGAGGCTGAGGAACCACACTAATGGGCGGGCTCGGAGGACGCTCCACGTGCGTTGGTTGATACTCCACAGGCTTAGAGGCGCCGCTGCCCAAGGAATTCTCTTGCCACATATCGTCACCTGAAAAAGAATAATGAGATGAAGGAACGGATGGACGAATTGTAGTGCAAATCCTCAGATGTGGTATTTTATGTTAAATAGGCCTGCATTTCACAAATGACATTTTTCCGACGACACGTGGGGAAAGCCCAAAACTGTACCATAGTGCGCATGTGTTTAGTTCAGCGTTGGGTCTGGTGGTCCTGAAGCAGAAGCTGTCTATGGGTGCAGTAGCAACAAAGGAAATAAAATAAAGGTTAAAAATAGTCGGAGTGCAGGCATGTCTGTACATATAGATACGTGTTTTTCGATTGACTGATGTATTTGCTTAGGAGGCTTACCTCTTGATTCTTCCGACCGACCACCGAGCCAGACGCCATCGACCATACCGCTACCCTGAGAGGTGGAATAACTCTGAGATGGATTCTGGGAGGGATTGACCCAATTTGGTGGTTGATTGTCGAAAGGCATTGATCTAGGCGGGTCTTGGGCACCCACCGGTGGGACGTTGTACGCCGGCTGTGCCTCTCGAGAACCTTGGTCGGGTTCACCTTGAAAAGGCAATTGACCACTACCTGGTGCACCTTGTGGAGTAGATATTGTCGGCTTGTCAGGTCCTAAATGATAGTTGTTCTCTGAGTAGGCGGGCACGTTAACCTGTGTATTCGGGCTTTGAGATTCCACCGGTAGTCCACTACCTTCTGCGTATGAGCTCTGGACAATATTGAAAGTATGTTTTTGTAATGGCTGATTGAAACGAACGATTGATTAACGTTTAGTGTGCAGTCGAGTGAAGAGAAACACCGCATGCAAACCGTATATAGGGATAAGTCACACCTACAGAGGCTTAATCGGCTTCCAAGTTAAGTTTACGTGGGGTACAGTAAACACATAAGTCATAACACGGAGGGAGCTGTGTGATTGTGACAGAACTAAACTTCTGTCACGCCGATAAACCTTACTGACAAGCGTCGCTCGATTTCACCTGGCTCCAATTATGATGACGAACGTTGAGAACCTAAACACAAGCTGACCAGAGTCTTGCGCAAACACCGTGAGCATCACTTGGTCGAAAAAGTTGGAAACAGCCTTTTTATCTGGGAATAAAAGGCACCTATTTCCCCTGGTCTATGATTGAACTGGCAGTTGAGACCATACATGAAAATGATGGTTCCCTAATCACCAGCCAGTCGCACCGACTTGACACTTGGACTGAACAGTTTGAGGAGCAGTTCAGCTGGCCTCAATCTGACGATGTAGACGACGGGACTTGAATGTTCAGTTATTGCGTCCCAGACGGCCTTCCGTCGGAGGCAGGAGTGACTCTGGAGCCTAAGTTACTGAAGCTTAACAAGGCTCTTGAACCAGATCTCCTCTCTTCTCCTCTTCTCAAGGATGGTGGTAAGAAGCTAATATCAGAACTGACAAAACTTCGTCAGACGGTTAGTGAAACCGAAGAGGTGCTTCGTGATCGACGCTTATCAACAATAATTCCTATATTTAAAAAGGGAGTCCGAAGTCACTGTGACAACCACAGAGGCATCGATATAGTATCTGCTGCATCTAAATTACTCTGACGTCATATTTAGTCGGCTGACTAAGCCCAGGGAAAGTCGAATGAGTGAAGAACAAGCAGGATTCCGACCCGGTCGTGGGTGCGTTTATCACATTTCTAGCTTGCAACGAATCTCGGGGCGTCGACAATCTTAGAAGCAGCCGACGATCGTGGTCTTTTCAAACTTACAAGATGTTTTCGATTCGGTTGCTCGTAGCGTGCTTTGGAACTACAAGGGGGTACCAGGGAAATACGCCAATCTGTTGATATCACTGTATGCCCGCTCTATAAGTAGGGTGAGGGCTGACGAATAGCTATCTCGTACGTCCATCGCTTCAGGTGGTGTACGTTAGGAATGTCTGATCTCTCTCTTTTCGTTTATTTTTGTCATGGACGACATTCTGGAAAGTGTGTTTGGAGGATCCGGTGGGCTTGGTGTTCGGCTTCTTGCTGCGGATGATAGTGTTTTGCTTAGCCCCCCTGCCGACGACATGCTGGACAAGGTGTGATCGGGCTGGTTTGTATGGAATGCGCGTCGCACCTTCAAAGTGTTACTTCAAGACTAGGGCATCACCACTCCTACTATCTTTACTGCAATGAAAATGTCAACCGATTTGCATTGTTTATCTCGCTCAATTAGCTCATATTAAGCGAACTGACCGCGTGAGCAATACGGCTATTTGCCGGCGCGTATTACGGAACGCTCGAGATGCGCGACTAATTGGCCAACTAATCACGTTGCGCAGCCTACGATAATTGGGTCACGTACTCCGAATGCCAGTTATCATAGCGTGTATCATATACTAAAACCACCAGTGGGTAATGCTACGTGGTGGTCGCAATGTGGTCAACTGAACAAAGTGAGTAGGTGCCGTCTGCGTGGCTGGGATTCTCGTGAGCGTGATTAGGAACGGTATCCGAGGTGACAGTATCGCAGTCAATGGCGTACCTGCATCCACACCATTTCTAGTTCTTCCACCTAATCCTCTTTTGTTATTAGTTTTATTGTCACTCCAATCTTTTCAACAACATTTCTTCCAGGATGTTCCACATCACTATTGGGGTGAGCGACGGCCAACTCACGGTACCTTCTGGTCATGCTTATGGCTGTTATAACTATGGTAATGGTTTTGGTAGATCTATCCTATATACTGCCAACGGGATGCCAGCAAAAATGGCGAAGGTAGATATAATCTTCACTAACCTTCATTATCTGCGACTTAAGCGGGACCACTGGTCGTTGCTGATCGGCATATTTTACTGCGCGTATGTAAGATCCAATTTGTTGTGTGGTTCAGAAACGTGACCTGATCGTGATGAACATGTGGGCAGACTTTCGGTGTTTGACCATCGTTGTTCCTGTCAGTTACCCACATCAAACGGGAGAATCGCGTAAGCAATGCAGCCAATCATTCTATTGTACATGAGTGTTTGTGGGAGAGTTACACCGATTAGTTAACATCACTTTCGACTGGAATTTAAAGGATATAACTACATTGCTGAACTATCAGTCGTGAATTTAAAAATTTTGTAAAACGCGATTAAGGGGTGGTAGAGATGTACGTGTGAAATTTTTACGGATACTTTGTCTGCTGGTTGTCACCACCGAAGACGGCAATGTAGTGACGTTTAACTGTCTTACATCCACAGGAAGGGCAACAAGCCCTAAGTAGAAACCAATTACTAACAACATTCGTTCATTCCTAACGGTCATGGGTCTGACCAGAAGGTACTTTGGCTTGGGCGGCCGCTCACTGTAAGAATGGTGTGGAATACTCTGGAACTCTTTAACCAGGAAGTTTATAAGTAGGTGGAACAAAACCAAAAGTGCTGCGAATGCAGGCACGTTGCCATCTCGGATAGCGTTTCTAACCATCAATTTGAGTGATCAATTATCTAAATTCAACTATCAGGGCGTCTACAATTTGCAAACACAAAAACTGAACAATAGTTGAAATTAGGGCGGCAGCTTCTTTGATGTTTCCATAGTCTCGTTTCATTAAGTGTATTTCACGGGCAACTCAGCCAAACGGCAACAGTCCCGCCGGTGAACTCAATTAGCGGTTTTTTTCTAACGTCTTACGCCATCAAATCTGTTAGTGGTGAGAATCACAGCATAGACGATGAATGCGGACTGCAGTGACTAACCGACTGGTAGCTATCTCTGTTTCCTCGTGCTAAGTTATCTTTTATCCACCTTCCGCCAATCAGCAAAGACCATTCCGCGTGATAAACGACCAGTTAGCATCCTTAGTGCATGGCCTAATGATCTGTCTGTGTTCTTAAGAAATTGAGCAAATGAACTCGCTGTCGAATGTCTACTTCCCACCTTTAATGGTCTTTGATACCTCCCGACAGAACGCAGATTCCAACAGTCGAACACCTAGTGATGGTTAGTACCTTATACTCTGAGCAGCCAAGTTTCACAGCGACAGGTTAACATGGATCTCACAGTGGCCCTATACACGCGATTCTTTAACTTTCAGAGAAATGTCTTAGATTACCGAATACTGCCCCAGTTTAGGAGATGGGAGCTTCTAATTCGCTCCCCACACTGCCGCCACCAATCTTATGCACTCAAGAACTAGGCGACGATATTCATGTTCATCCACGATCAAGTCAACCTAATCAGAAATATTGCGGACAGTTTTAGACTGCAAAGCGAACCCTGAAGTATTTGACGGGGCGCGGTTTATTGTTTGCTGATCCTCCAGAACATCATTTATCTTGAGTGTAAGCTCTATTTCCATTACACACTATCAATAAAGTATGGCTCAGGCACTGAATGTCCGGAAATCTCTTGACGCAGTACGGATTGTGTGAAAGAACAATGCACGGACACCTCTGTCGAACCGGGCAGAGAAGGACACATCTAGATTCATGTGCTGACCACTTATGTGGAGAAACCAAGAAGATATACTGGTCAATGCTAGTGCCGTGAATTTAGTTGTTCGAAAGAATTGTGTGAAGTAGAGAGAGTTAATGAAATAGCCGCGAAAGCCACGGAGGTTGTGTTGTGGATGCCGTCTTACTCTCACTTGCCGTTTGGTTGTTAGCTATCAAGATAGGTGCATCTTGATAATGAAACTTTGATACTAGACGGCAGTCCTGCATTATATTTCTTTACTTTGACGTGTTGTTGATAATGATCGTTATGGTGATTGCTAGATGAATTATCGAGCGATAACCATACAGTAGCAAACCAACAGACAGCAGTGAACCAACATACAATTTGTTAAACTCTACCTAATAATCGCCGAGTGCATGTTAGCGAAATTAAAAAATTGACTATCGTAATACCCTCAGAATACGGTCAGTCAATGACTTGTTAACCCTAGGTAAATCATGGCGGTTATGCAGCCACTTTTACCCTCTATCCAGAGGTGATAGTGGAGACGAATCAGTAGTTGGCACTAGTGGGGATTATGGTTCACAGAAAGTTGAGAATATATGCCACATTACCATGTACATAATCATAACGCTTACCTCCCACCAGCTGGCTTCTTGTTGTCCAGGTTTAGAGGAACCGGACCACGAGGGTTCTTTAAATGAAGCAGGTGCAGATGTCGATGGAGGCTGCGTGTTCTCAGGACTTATCAGACTATCTTCGTCATCGGGCAAACCACCATAGTGAGTGATTGGCTTGAACGACCATTTATGTTGCTGTGCCGACGAGCTTGTTGTGGATATTGTCGTTGGTTCCGTTGTTGTTGGTAACTGTGTAGTGGACGCTTCTTTGGAAGATTCCTGAAAGCGCCAGTTTCGTGTATGTGGTATAACGACAGGTGTTGTTGTGCGCGCGGTAGTAATAACCGTTGTCGTCGACAGTGTTGTTGTAGAGGCGAATGTGATGGGTTCTGATGTTGTAGTTGGTTCCTGAGTAGTTGTGTCGGGATATGTGGTTTGTGTGACGGACATTGACGAGGTACTGGCAGTGCTTCCTTGC
The DNA here is from genome assembly GCA_013368495.1 of Paragonimus heterotremus. Lineage (NCBI taxonomy): Eukaryota > Metazoa > Platyhelminthes > Trematoda > Plagiorchiida > Troglotrematidae > Paragonimus > Paragonimus heterotremus. Next base: position 62,869 of record LUCH01003184.1, on the reverse strand, counting down.
CCAGATGGTTCGACAATTGGCGTTGGTGGTTTGTACGGATCGGTACCTTCAATGGAATCTCTGCCGAGCGGATTCCGGGTATCTGGTTGTTTTGGCGACCACTGATCTTCACCTGGAACCTCGTATGGTGGTTGATTTCCTTCATATGCACTGCCTTCTAGAGGAAAATTGTCGACTGGCTGCCTGTTGGGAACGACGTACGACGGTGCTAGTGTAGTTGGCAGCGGTCGCGGAATTGGGACTTTACGAAAGTCAATTGAAGATTCGCTGGGAGGTGCTGCTTGTGGCTGGTTCCCAGGTGGAACACCATCCCAGTTGTGTTCCTCCACTCCACTGCCGGCAAGCTGGAACAGTAGCCATAAAGATATGCGTATAAGTCTCTTGTTTATTACAACCCATGAACTCCAACAAGAACGATACTCGAGCTTAGCGATTTCATTCGGGATAACGGCTTGCAGTAAAAGGACACTATAGGTCATGAATCTTGCTCGCATTAAGATATTTCACGACCCAAAAAGTAGTAGGGCATAAGGACAGTCAGATACCATACATATCAGTTTAGTTAGGAAACTAGGCCAAAGTTGTCAACAGAATGAAACTCAGGCATACTTTTCTTTTGAAACGAAACCTTTACTGAAGCGAAAAATGTTCCCAAAAAAATGCATCTGAATGAGAACGGTTACTGATTATGGATGGCACATAGGGTCGATGTCACGATACACTTTATGGATCATATGTTAAATGCTGCATGGCATGTAGCATTACAGTATGGTGCTGAACGTGAGGGATACGAAAGAACTGATTTCACAATATATGAAATGTCCAGAAATCGGACTTGTACAACCCCCAAAAATAATATTTGATTCAGCAAGTTGTGACTAAATCAGGCAGAATAGCAAATCGATGATCCGCAGCATCAGTGCTTGACTAAGGTTAAATGCGATGATTTATTTAACCAGTAGTTAGGAACTCATTTTGATTTGTCGATCACACTGATGTGTAAGATTCTACAGTAAGTTTATCTGTCTTAATCGTTTTTCTTTTAAAGCTGTGTTATTCCTTTGTTTATTAACTAAATTACTTTAAGCGGTGCGTGACTCGCGACAGGTCGATGATAATTACGTTCAAATACTAATCACGCAGTTGCGGGTTCGAGCCCAATTACCGCGAGTGCTTCTGTTTACATGGGAGCAGCGTGACGGTATGCAGTCTATGTGTTGTCTTGTATACCACACAACTGGGAACACCTAATACTCTTAGTTAAGCAGCACAGAGTGAGTAGAGTTTAAATATTCCATATCATAAATCACGAATTACCTGGCAGATTGCATCTAAAAAAAAGCATCACGGGAAAGTTATTTTTAAATGGTTGGAAACACAACAGCTGGATATTTCTAATAACAAAGATTGGGCATTGTATGACCGATGGCTTTCACTATTCAAAGATGGTATCATTTAGCCAGCTTACAGTAAAAAAATATGCATACCAATCATCTTGCTCATTCATAAACAAGTCGATGATGCGTTTTTTAGAAGGGCTCAACAACAGCACCATTAATTTTCAAATAGGACTTCATTTACATTAATATGAACTAACAAAAAATTATGACACTTGTTCTCAAAATGACTACCACCACAACATGTCTTTCTGCAGCCATCGTCATCATACCTTTAAGCAACAGTTGACAATTTTCTCAACTACAAAGGTGCCTTCACATTAGTCAATCGACCTACACACTCTAGAGCCGGTTAAACGCAGGAGTGTAAGTAAGATGAGAACATATCAGCGCTCTAAATTTGTACTTCAGCGAAAGTTAGAGCTTACGAAAAACTGTACAACAGACTCAGTATCCACTTCAAGGTTGACATTTATCGCCAGTTGTCCCATCTTTTCTCAGGTGAAAGAGTAACGTTGTCTATAACACAGAATGTCGAAGTAGACTTCTTACCTGATAAAAACCTGATTGACTTTGACCACGCCGACAATAAGATATTGCTGATCGACGATTTCCAGACGGATTAGATGATGTTGAGCGATATTCCCCGCTCCAGCGATTACTTCAGCTTCAAAAGTTCAGGTGCAAATATTTACTTGGAGTAGATTTATGATGACAATTAACATTAGATTAACTGTGGTAGGTCAAGATCGCCTCCTGGGCTAGGAACCTTGTGACTCACATAGTTAGTGGTCGGAAACAGCAATGCAAATGTTGCTGACTTTTCGGTGAATTGTGTTTGAGGTAAAAACAGTTAGGGAGGGAGGCGGTAAAGACCGCTCGGTTGCTGGCAAGGTGTAAAGTCACTTAAAATGCCTGAGTTCAGAGACAATCGTTTTGTGAACCAAGTGTTATCCTTTCTGTTTTATTTATTTTTAGACTAGGCCTTTATGTCTACATACTGCAGTTAAATATCAGTGTCAACCAACGACGTATCGCTGTCCAATCGACTAAAACGTGTGTGACGAAAGCAACTGTCAGTAAACGCATTTCGCAAATCTCATAAAACAGGACTTAGAAAAAGTAGGAAGCTTATTTTAGACGTATTTACGATCAAGCATTTGCTCTGTTCATCAAAAAGTGCAACAAACTCTGCAGCATGTACGAACATACAACGCGATGCACGATCGACAGGACTGGTTAAGACGAGCAGTAATTATCTCAAGGTGAAAGAATTCCGTACAAATTTTCTACGTCTAATATCCCATCTTATGGGATGATGTGCGCAGTTAATTTTCTGCGTTATCGTAGACTACGGTATTAGTAAATAGGTTTTCTACTAGTCTAAATAATTCATTTTAAATTTAACGTGGTCATCGTCTTTAGGTTGTTGTTTCGGTAAAAAAAATTCGGTCGGCAATCGTAACGCTACGAAGCGCCTGCAGGTACAGGACAAACTAGATTTTTAAAAATGAAATATAGATTGTTTTTAAACGAAGACTGAATACCTTCAGCACGGAAACTGCTAGACGGTGGAGAACATAGAGGGGAGCTGGAGGCCATAAGTATGATTAACGTGATGAGATGAAGAGCGAGCATAGAGGACTCTACTGGATTCTAATCGTCACACAGCAAATGCGATCTGAAACTAAACCCCATTAACGACTAACCATTCCATTGAGCCCTTCAGGATTTTCCATCGACTCGAACTGAGTAGAACGGGGCAATGCGGGTTCCCATTGATTTTGCTCAGGGAAGTGTTGCGTATCTTCTGCTGCTGCAGTTGGGTGAGATAGCCCAGTGGGTGGTAAATGAAGAGGCGACACGTATTCTCCCATAAACGGTTGGCGAGGACCCGGCAACTGTACCACCAACGCATCTGGATCACCATTATTTGACGACGCTTGATGGAGGCGCTCTGTTGCTTCGGACAGAAGCTGTAAGGTTTCTGTGATTCTTTCGTCGGGGTTCACACTGAAGTTATCATTTAGAAAAAAAGTGAGAGTATGGCTTGAAAGAGTGCAAAACCGAAAGCGGTGTTTTAGTCCGACCAAAAATGATACGCGCAATGTTTTACATACAAACAAGCTACTTACAAAGTATAAGTAGCTAAAGAAATGTCCCTGCTCAAAGTGAAGAAAAAAGATACCGGCATGAACGGGATCCGCAATCAGCAAAAATGCGCTGTTTTATTTCGACCAGAGACTAATGTAACCCGAATTATAAGGGGGTACTTTGGGAGGAAGTGCAGTCATCTATATAAATCTATGGAACCGAGCGCGAGAAAAGGTCATCGAGAAATTACTTCTCCCCATGGGAAAAAGTGTACACACTGGTACCTTGGATAAGGGAACTGTTGTGTTAGCACACCGTCTGTTACCAATCACATGTGGAGTCAGGGCTTCCGGCCAACAGTAAAGACAAATAACTACACGGGAGAAAATTCGAATATAATACATCACGGTTTTGGTACCTAAAACACGCTACGTTCGAACGATAAGTTGTGCCTTAATCGTATGGAACACATCTTAAGATACGAATGTACAAGTTCACTTTGTCTTTACGGCACGTGCGGGAAAACTTCCAGCGATAGTCAGAAAAGTTGATGCTTACTTTGTTAAATCAGGGGGGCTCCAACAATTTGTATTGTTTGTGTCGTTCGTCTTAAGCGGCATACTGATGGCTGGGCAAAAATTGGCTCCGGGAACTGCAAAAAAGTTTCCCAGGGATGTGTACTGAAATCGAAAAAGGATATATGTGAATACAGTGATGAGTAGGACAGACGTAAGTATGGGGTTACCATGAAGGATACCGCAGCAAAATTAATTTGAGCGAGCAGTTAACAGGAGAACCGTACAATGTGTTCCAAAACAGTTTCAGTAAATATAGATGGGCATTCAGCATAAGTTAAATGAGCACGATGACGTGAAATTAATTATAAACTCGAAATCGAGTCTGACAGGCATAAACTGTTACACCTGGAAAATCACTGTGTTGTGGAGAGTGAGAAAGCATAAAAACTGACAACAACCAGCATCCCACCGTTCTTGGGAAAGTTAGCAATGAACAAATCTGGAAGCAAAGCTTCGTCATAACCACTCATCCGCTTTCGGTTGATTCAACGGTTCTTTGGAGAGTGACCTAATAAACGGAGCAATTGTGCGCGAGAAAAGGAAGATTTATCAAAACAAACAGACAGGACGGCTCGCTGTATACGTGCGCGAAAAATAGATGGGTGTGAAATTGAGAATATTTGAAATTTCGGATCATAGATAGGTGGCAGATGTTGTGCGACAGAAATAAAAACAGACCACCTCCAGTATAAACAGCCCACCTGCTAGCAACCACATGGTACGTCTTTGATGAGTTACCTATGAAGAATGGGAATAAGAACTGAGCGGTAGAACAGCTGGACACACGCATTTGGTTTAGAACACGCAAAATGACAAAAAGGTGCCGATGGCCACGGGGCAATCTGGACCGTATAAAAATGCTTCATCCGCAGATCTTCCGAATCAGAAGCATCGAAGAAAGAAGTAGCAGAATTTGAATACGCTATATAGCTGCACGCTAATCGTCTGGTATGCCGGTCACCCTCTGTCAAGGTCGATCGGTGGTATGTACAGATGAAATCAACGACCAGTGAGTTAGCTACTGTTGGCCGGATTCGCTTCCCATACTGGAGCAATCGTCGCTCGAAGATGTTGAGAAAAATAAGGGCTATCCGGGCTCATTCTTGTGAATGCTGTCGTTGTTCGGCTGTGTTGTATGCGAACTAAGATCAATTAATAGAGCAATGGAGGTAGCTATTTTGCAGATACGACTCTAGCCACATTTGTAGTACGGCCGCTTGTTTACCAGGTGTGGTAGCCTTGATGGTTGCTTATAAGTAAGTGTTTGGTCTTTGGGTCCCATCTCTCCTATCCCTCGCCATCTAATTAAGGTTTGTTCCTTCCCATATGGTCGTATTTTATTCACACTTTAGTAACGAAGAGTACGCACCTTAAGAACACCAACCCGAAAGCCCAGTATATGGATAAAAGCAGCGTCACAACCACATTTACTGCGTCAACATTACGTGGTAATCTAAATTCGGGCGTTCTGATCGTTTACACTGACAAACAAAAATCAATATGGACACACCCATGACCCAAAATCAAAGTGAATTTTTACAAAGACCGCATGACACCAGACCCGCATATGGACAATAACGTGTACGCACAAAAAATAGTGTGCAACTCATCAGTACAACCGAAAGCTTCGGAAAATGCAATAAGTGATCAGAAATTTGAGGTTGTATATCAGAGTAGAATAGGCAGGATAAAATCACCGTCAGCGTTAACGTAAGAAACTAAAATATCAGAACAACATAGATTCAAGAGTCGTCAGCCTTGAAAGATATCACTACGCACCGTTAAAACATGTGATAACACACATCCACCACAGCAAAAAAAACCGCACAATGTCCCAGATCGGATCGGATCAGATGTTAATCGAATTCGGATTGAAAATAAGGGCAGAACGAAGCACCACAAACTTACAGGAAAATCGGCTGCAGACATAAAACCCCGTTAAAAAGGCAGAAAAGAGATTGACATTATTAGGTAAGAACAATAAACGAGAATCCAAGTTTAATAGAATCAATCCAGTTTTACTGGCACAAAAAACGGAAAATTCAAAATCAGTGTTTACGTATGTATTCGGCCGAACTATAGCTGATTATCACTACCTTGGCTACTTATGCCTCTGGCAAATGACGGACATTAGACGGAAAGTGGATCATAGTTAAATTTTAAATAAACTAGTTACAGAACATCTCTGCTGTCACTCGTGTTTTTACAAGCAAGTCTCTTAGAAATACAAAATGTCTCGATATTACCTTCGTATGTCTCATTGTCAATTTAAGATGTCCCAGGTAATTGGGTCACGGCGAGCTAACATTGTTTACATTTTGCACCTGGCGGGACCACCTGTGGGGACCGACACATACCTGTTTTTTTCAGTCTACACACGTCTACAACCCGTTCGCTGTCGAAACCCAGCTAACGCCGTTGTGGAATTTTTGACTGACGTGAAGACACGCTAACGTGATATCGAGATATCTCAACCTGGAAAATGTATATAAGAAATGCAGAAATGGTTGGGAAACGTCCTGGTTACAAGTCTCGGCTTTGTGGTCCTTTGTTTGGTAAAAAGATGCGTTCATCCACATGGACATTTGTATGTTTCTATCGCTGCTATCTGCTAACACTCAGTCACTTATTTATTGTTTGGAAAACATTCGATACGCTCCAAATACTCGGATATGTTACTGTTTTGGTTTAGAGTGCGGTAAGTGAAACAGAATATATATCACCGGAAATAAAAATAAGTGCTGTGGATAGGTACGGGTTTAACCGGTGAAACAAACTGCAGTCTGTTTATCTGTTCCAATAGAGATTTCTGAAAATGCAGTTGGCATGCTCAGCGCGAAACTGATAACAAATTTTGTATATGTTCGAACTAACTTTGGAAAGTGGATCATCCACAATAGCCTTGATCGCTCACGATTAGAAGAGATACATCCGAAGGACAAAGTGGGAGTATTAGTAGGAGACTGTAATGTAGAACTTCAGTCAGAAACGTGCGAATCATGAAGAAGATTTAAACAATGGTGTTCTCAAGAGTGACCTTACTTTGCGCATTAGAATGACTGTGTTTGGTTACGAGTCCTGGTGATGTTTAGAGTCCTGCATCTGACTGTGCGCACCCTGTTGTAATCATGCACCATCTTCTAAGACCAATGTTTTATTTACCGGGGGTCATTTAGGACGTCTGAAAATGTAATATCATCCGTCAGCAAAGCAGGGACAGATGATGGACAGTAGAAGAGAAGTAAACAAGCATGAATAGCACTCATCATGCAGCCTTAACAATATTGGAAGCTTATGCACATGAAAGATATTTCAGTGATAATGACGGCAATTACACGTAAACCACAAAGTTGTGGGCTCGCGCAGCCTCGAACGCTTTCGATTAAACTGGGACAATCTAGCAGAATAAATTCTGCAGCTTGCCTAGCGCGCCGCAGGACGGCAAACTTCTGATAGCCGTCAAGTTGACTTGTACGCATAGAACGAACAAGAACGGAGCAAACAGTATGAAAATGTCTACATAAGAAAAAGTGCACTGTAATGAAGTATTTAAAAAAAAATCCGGATGAAATGGCGATAGGAACCGTGTGGTGAAGCAATCGGTGTTAGCCGACGTTGCGATTGAGCGCTTCAGTTTTAGACTTAGTTAAACAAACAAACGGATAGGTCAGTTTAAAAAAATTACGATAGGTGCCCCGAATAGGCGAGGGGGCCTAGAATGCCGTGATGGTGATTAAACGTCACCTTATTCAGGTAGGCCAGCCATCACAATCACCCGACTCACGAGTTTTAGAGCTCATATAACAACCTATTTGACGACAGGCGGTGACTACAATGTATACTGAACGTCTGGGTTTGTGGTAGTTCGGTGGGATCTACGCCAACTACCATCCATACGGTCACGAGTTTGAGCCCCGGCTGGCTATGTTTGAACATCCTGAAAGCATCCAGCCATCACATGTGGCACAGAGTATCGCATCTTGAACATGCTTGAACAACTGCCATTTAGTTGCGCTTGTGGGAGATGACCAAGAAGAATGACAGAATCCGGTTATTGTATTATAAATACTTGTTTGAGTTACAAGCAAATATATTTTTGTACCAGATGCCCAACGATTACTATGCACAAGGATGTAGGGGTAGAGCAAGCATAATCCAAAGATCGTTTCGAAAATATCGACTGATGTGTATACTTAGGCCCGAGTTTTGAATACAAAAGGAAGGATTCTTCTACGTTCCGATGGTAGCTACACAAACTATCCGCGGATCGCTTTGCCTCGTTTCGTCTCTTTGTTGTCCTTGCATTTTCAATCGGTAAGTGAATTTTCGGTATCTTGAATTTACGATTTCTTTCGGTTAACCGTACCGGGCCAAGCCAGCAAATCACAGCGACAGAAAGCAGACATACTGAAACTGGCAAAGGGACACACCCGGAGTTTGTCATTAATGCCAATTACGTACACAGCTGGACAGAAATCTCTGCGTTAGAAGGTGATGTTGGTGCAGTCCGTAGATACAATGATTACTCGCTAGTTGCAAACAGTGCGTTTGTCTTTCCTGACCACATCGACAACGGTTTAAACTATATGGACTTAGAGATAACTTATCTAGTTCCATTGAGGTCCGACCAACGGCCGTCAAAACAAGACTAGACACTGACGCGATGCGACGGCTTGAGCATCTTGATGACTTATTCGGCCAAACTGAACGGTGTGGCCAAAACTCCGAGAGGGTCACTCATTGTACGCAGACCCGTAGTTAGAGGTCTGACAAACCACAGTCTCTTGGTCCTCCAGGTTGGAGGTTGGGAGGAGGTTGGCATCATTTTCCGGAAAAAAATACCAGTTCTGGTACACTGCTACACACTAGTTGCCTTGCGGTACAGGCATTTGAGCCAAAGGCTTTGGTTGAGAACCCTAATCGTTCCTCTGTTTATGTATGGGCTTCCTGGCAGTATCCCGGTCCACATACAAACATGAATAATCACAACACCAATAATTCCATAATGCATCGACCATCTCGCAGTATGAACCGGGTCGCCCTATCGGTTGCATACAGCACGGTGGATAGACGAAAACATGCCACTCCTGACCCTTCCACCACTGTCCTATCAAATTTATCTCTCAGGCTCCTCCCCATCTCCATTTCCGGTGATTACTCGGCAGGTCTCACAATAGATATAGCTAATAATAGTGACACTCTGTGTCGGTAAGTCCCATCTCTTACCATCCAGTCTCAGACCTCCTTCATCCATTGCTTCGATCTAGAACACACATTAATGTAGTTGTTTTCAAAATTCGTATTCTAGAACAGATAGGTCAGCAGGCCGCTCTCGTACGAACGTTAAACTCGTTGAATGTGGATGTGTGTTGTGTTTCAGAGACTAGAATCCAGGACAATAGTACCGGTATGGAACTAACAGCACTTGCACTGTCTACCCGATACTGGTTATACATTTCAGATAACTTCATGGCTGCCGCTGAGTCAGACGGGAGTAAGCATAGTTCTCAACACGACGGCCGCAGTCGCTCTGGTAGACTGGATTCCTGGTAACAGTAGACTTTGTGTCGTTTGCTTGGTAGATTCCGTTAAGGTCAGCTCACGAATATTTTCATCGTGTCTGTTTATGCTCAGCCGACTGTAGTGACACTGGTGTCAAGGACGTCTTCTGCTCGGAC
>LUCH01003184.1:37428-52701 GCA_013368495.1 Paragonimus heterotremus | reverse complement strand
TAGCCAGCTATATTGTCCATAAAGCATAAGTACCAAACCAGCTTAGGAAGCTGTCTTAGTGGTACTCACTCCGAAGATCCTAACAGCTGCTGGACCGAGATCTCACAGGCAAGTTATGAAGCAGGGACTATGGCAGACGGCACGGGGGTGAAGGGGCTGAACAAACATTCGATCTCGGAAAAATCCCTGGAGTTGTTGGAAGCTAGACAGAACGTTCCTCCTGGCAGTTCATACAACAAGTCTAGGAGAGATCCGTAAGCAGCTAAAACGCGGTCTAAAAGCTGATCGTGAGGCTTGGTTAATGGAGAAAGTTAAAAAATGAAGACTGCTTTTGCTTCAAGGAACATCAGCAAACTCTTCAAGTTTATCCATTCTAGTGGTCCTAGGCGATCTTCCGTCGGTAAAGTTATCAGCGAGGTGTGAGCGGCGTACGTCAAGGTTGTCCCAGTCCACCATTCTTGTTCAATTTCGTCATGGACGAAATAATGGAGGATTGTCTGTGGCACCCAAATGACGCTGGCTTGGACCTCATACATGGTGAAGGAATGACTGATCTTGATTATGCTGAAAACAAAGTGTTGCCGTTTGATAACTTTCAAGCGGCACAAACAACGTTGAACGCAATTTCGCGTCTTGCTAAGTACTTCGGAATGCGCTTTGCAGCCTCAAAATGCAAAGTGCTTCTGCAAGATTGTTGCTCTTACGTAGATAGATAGATAACGAAGTCATGGAGGTTTATTGGCCGATTTATATACCTGGAAAGCTGCATCAGCGGTGGCGGCGGAGGTGTAGGGAATGAAATAGAGGCACGTATTTTCAAGGCGAAGGCGATGTTCACTAATCTGATACACCTGACGACAGAGAGGAATTTCTCTAAAACTTAAGGGTCGCGCATATCAGACAACAGTGAGGGCTGTATTACTTTACGGCAGCGAGACCTGGCCGCTCAGGGTAGAGGACGTGAACCGTCTTCAGGTATTCGATCAACAATGTCTGCGTTCAGTCGCTCGTATCGGGTGGCACCAGCGAGTAAGCAACGAAGGGGTTAGGAAGCGAGTGTTTAGTATAGATTGTCAAACGAATTCTTTCAATCAATCCATATATTTGCACAGACTTAGATGGTTAGACCATATACTAAGGATGCCAGTCAGTCGCCTGCCACAAGAAGCACTGTTTGCCGCCGCTGCGACCGATTGGCGTAAGGTACGAGGTGGACAAATGGTAACCTGACGTACAGAAATGAAATCGTTCACGAAGAGGTTGGCCACTGTGGCTCGGGTTCGTCTCCCGAGTTAGGGCCCTCGCGCCTCACCGAGTCGATAGTTTGAGACGTTAGGTGAGATGGCGGCTAGCCGAGCTCAGTGGTGTGAATGTTGCCGTTGCTTGTCCGAGTTGTCTGTGAAGTTAGTGCATTTGAGTACGCGGGGCAGTGAAAGCCGTAAGGAATCTGTCTTGTTGATGACGCCGTACTTTCACTTACAGCTTGATTGTGTGTTTGTAAGATGTAGGCACCTTGATGTTGTGTGTTTGAATATAATAGTTAGGTCCCTTTCCGTTCCCTTCTTTTTGTCCTCTCTTCCTATACAGGGTTTGCTTTTTTTCCTTCACGGTTGTGTGGCAGTTAAGCATCAGTGTGAACCACTGGTGTATTGCAGTCTGTGACGATGATGACGTCCGACCAGAATGACTAAACGATTCAATACTGCAAACTCCTTGCCAAAAATGGAGCCTTGTAACGCGTTTTGGACCGCCTCATAATCTTGGTAATGTATCTGTTCAATTACCCCGCCTTATTCCGGTATAAAATTATCAGGATCACCCAAGCCGAGTGACTCATAGAACTAAGAAACTGCAAACGCCTTCATGTCCAAGACTGATGACGTATAAGACAAGGACACATTACAAGGTTTATTCACGAAGTACGGAGAAGCATCAAATGTGGATGAACTCAACACTACCACGTGGAAAAGTGAATACGGTCCTTCTCGAGATAAATTCAAATTGACCGGGTTGTTCCTCTCCGTTCAGCTGTGTACGGTTCTGCAGATTGTGTCCAGTCAGATGAAAGTGAGTGCACACCCATGAATGTGCAGTAAACAGTGAGCAACAGTCATTTGCTTTTCACGTTTGGTCCGCACCAACTAAACGACATAAAGTGTCCTTGTCTGTTTTTTGTCTCCACAGTATAGATTAAACTTAATACATCAGGAAACGTAAGAGACAGGAAGTGTAATAACACTTTAGCTCATGAGTCAGCAATCTACGGTCCGTGTCCACAAAATGACAGGATGTTCGCCAGTCCACGATCACAGCACGAAGCAGACTTGCACGTCCGATCAACACCCTTCAAAGACAAAGAACATAGGGAGTATATCACCAGCTCAGCTGACTCATGCTCAGCTAGATGACGCTCCACATGTAATCTCATCCTGGCCGGTACCTAGTGCACTGCTGGACAGAAGATATTCACACTGAATGAGAACAGCACGGACCTCGTTTGCAAGTTGTTGCATTTCAGCATGTGTGTTGGTCGAACAGTTACTCAGTGTGAGTGAAGCAACTCGTTATTGATCGTGCTTGCTCTTTGGGACTGATCAATTACGTTGCCGTTGCTGAATGCTGTTCATTCACCTCTTCATCTTCTTCAGCCCAGCCCGACCTAGCAAAACTCCATCCTGCTCGGTATGCTGACTTAAATGTCGGAATTTGGTAACGGAAGATGAAGTGTCGAATAATGATATCACTAGAGTAAGTCAGGCGAAAGAGTACGTGCGTGGAGTGTCATGAGTGATCAACTCAATGACATTCTTACAGTGATGACAATTCAGTTCATGAGTTGCCACCTGGTCAACCGCTGGAAGCGAGTTGGTCCGTTGGTACCAAACCGTTCACAGATTGAGCCACGAAAGCATATTACGAGAACACTTACTAACAATTTATCAGTCCAGTATGACTCAACATTTCAAAAAGATAATACTCCAATCAACCAATACCGTTCTTTTCTTTTTACAGGAGTTTGAGTGACTGCAACGAGAGCATTTTCTTCAGAACGAATGCACACCGATTGCGTTACTTATTTTTTGTTCGACGTGTGGTGAGCTCAAGATATAGTATCCAGTCAGGTTACAAATTTGACGAGCAAATGCGAAAATCGACCAATTTAGAAGTAAAGAATATTTGACAGAGGTTATCTAGGCGATCGATGATGGTAAGCCAGCGCAGGTGCAGCGCATCGAGAGTGAGACCGATGGTATTCTTCATATTAAGTTCGAGCCAGCTAACCAATACTAACTGATCCCGATCAAATGTATTGTCCACGGGTGTATAGTATATCGGCTGGGCGCCTGAGCTCACTGCAAATCTTTTTTTTTTGTTCGGGGGCGTGAGAAGACTCGCGCCACCGACAGCAACAACCATCACAATTGTGTTCCATTTATGACTTCGTAACTTGAATGTCACGTTAACAGGGAAAACCTTATTATCAGTTTATTGTTTTATTATAATTGACGTTGTTTATTAGCTGATAATCACTGATGAGTATTTCAGAACAATGTCTACTAAAGTGCGTGATAAAGGGAAACTAGATAGGAGCGGAACGCTTCAAACCGCGGAAAACTGAGACATACGATTTCTTCCAGGCGATGTGTAACTCTAAGTTTACAAGCCAATACGGTTCACATAATGCATCTAAACTGGATAGGAGGAGAACGACAACATCGTGACCTTGAAGCCAAGGATACGATATGTTGAGGAATTACGGTTATAGATTACCGCAGATTGCCATTTACTTATTGACATGGATTCTGGTCCTTGTACAGAAGAAATTTACCGGCTTCTATTCTAACTTTAAATCAGTATGTTGTATACTATTTCCGATGTCGACCCCAGATTAATCGAAATCAAGTCAACAAGAATGGTTAACAAGATCCTACTGTTGAGTGGATAACACAAAAGAGTGGTACTTCACGTTTGTTTCTTGTATGTTAAAGAGGGAGGATCATTTTAAATCCGTTACAAGTGTTTTTCCCAAATGATAAACTTCTGGAAATTTATCTGGTCGTATCGACGATGAATGCCTGTCACGGGTGCATCATTCAAGACGGCGTTAATTTCCCCCAGTCGTGTTTGAAGGAAGGCATTTCCCAATGACATGTGCAGAAAAAGTTTGGCGGTCCTCAATGCAAATCCTCACTGAATAACAACTGTAAGTGTATACCGGTAAAACCCCAACTAAAGATCAGCAATAGTTTGCAGATGAGAAAAACACTGCTGTGAACAAGGATAACACTACTGACCGTGCGTTTCAGCTGGGATGCCCACCGCATGAGTCTCTCGGGCACATCGGAAACGGAGTCATCGGAGCCAGTGTCCCAGGCTGGTTTCGGGGCGAAATCCATCGGTTGTCTATATGTTTGCTGAGGCGAGTACGCGTTGGGACCAGAATCCATGCCGATTCCACCAACACTCGGGCCCTGAGGATGTGTTCGCATCTGCCAGTCCAGTAACTCCGGAGAGGCATAGGATGGATTCCTCTGTCTCGTGTTCCTTGGCCACTGTGCGGACATGTCACGTTTCCATCGCGAGCCGCGAAGACTTGGGGGCCATCCGCCGAAAGCAGGTGTATGGCCGCCCGATTGCAAAGGACGGTTCTGAGATCCGGAGGAACTGAACAATGTGGGCATGCCACGTCCAGAAGATCCTGCACGACATTCTGATTCGAACTGTTGGGCAAAAAAAGAACAGAAATTTATCGGCGAGTGCAGCCAACATGATCGATGCCAACCTTTTCTAGATTCGCTCGTCACAGTGATCGGAGCCAAAGAACGCCAGTGTACATACATCAACACAAGGGGTTAGCGCTGAACCACTTACATTCACATACCCCGTGTCCAGTGCATGGTGGGGAGGGGGCTTACTAAACGACGGATATCGCTAGTGGGTACGAGAGATATATATATATATATATAATAGATGAGTGGTGGGATATTTTTTTTCATATAGATTGAACATCATACACAATTAATCGCAGCTGCTACATTCCCACAGACTTTCCAGTAGACCCCTTTCGAAAAGAACCACTAGATTTGAGTTTCGCTCTCATTAGAGCTCGTCGGTAGAGCATATCTTTACCATGGTCGCGGTTTCATGAGGCAACCGTATTGACCACTGCGCTACTGACCTCACATTAGGCACGACCGAATTATCATATGTGAACGCACTGGCCAACACGGTTGCTCCATCAATGCGTGGCCGGTGTTCTAGTCCAGGCCGTGGCAGGGATATGCTCTACTGACGAGCCTTAATGAGGACGAAACTCGAAAGGGGCCGCTTGGAAAGTCTACGGGAATGTGGCAGCTGTGATCAATTGTGGGTGATGTTCAATCTATATGAAATATATGTATATATTTATACATATGGAGTTGGCGGCATCCGAAACGGATTAGCCTGTCACAATGACCGAAGCTAAAGGACGCCTGCGCTTTAAACCATCACCCCAAGTGGCTTGCGCTGCACCACTTGCGGTTCCACTCACACACCACGTATCCGGTGTAAACCCGAAGGAATAAGACCAGTAGGTGTGTAAGTGAGGCCTTTGCGTCCAGCTGGCCAATGCTGGTTAGCCAATTGAATGGCTAGTATAGAAAGGAAATTCTTATCTCTCGGAAAATAAACAGTGAGAGAGACTGCGATGGCAAGATCTATACCAGGGAGAAAGATGTGTGAAATGTAATACAAGAAGTATTTCAGTATACAAGTGCATGCTAGTGCATTTCACAGAGGATAAAGTTGAAAAACAAAACTCAAGGTTGAACTACGAAAAGACCGAACGAACGATTCATCATTCAATACACCAACAAAGCCTGAGAAAAGAATAGGTAGAAGATCACAGACACCCAAGTTTCTGAAAAGAGGAGCAGATTAGTTGTCAAACGACCATGGTCTTGGTCGATGTAATCATTGAGAAAAACAGAACGGATATGCTGATAAGACCCACCTGAGCCTAGCGTACTCGTTGTCTCTTCGCCGACGGTGCACTATGAGTACGTTGATGACCTACTAATCCAAGGCGGCCAGCGCATTCGCGGCCGCACACATCGCAACGCCATATAGTCATGTCACCACGACCTATGGCACCGATGGTTCCTTTGCGTACCGCGCGCTTTCGTTCTCGGCCGCGCAATAACTGCTCGTTGAACTCGCAGACGCCCGTCCGAGTTGTATTCCTCCAAGCAGTCCGGTTCAACGCTAAGTCTTCCCAACATCTAAAACCAATTTTACAACGTGAAAGACTTACCTGCACGGCATCTTGGTATCTCTGCTTTTGACCACCAGGATTTCGCCTATCTGATCTCAGTTATACATATAATATCTTAAAGAGGCACATACTGAGTAGTGAACGATTTATTGTGACGTTTCAATTCCACACTATATATATATATATATATATATATACGCACACTCAACACACTCACTGTCTTTTTGTTAACGGTTCAATGTGCGTACTTTAACAACTCATCAGTTAAAGGGATATACATATTTGGACACAAAAAGACAATGTATCAAATAATTCGGCAACTAACGCAATTAGGGTCGCACGAAATAATGCAATAAGGCTACGCCTGTATATTGGTTTGCGTCAACAACTAGCCTGACTTTAGGTGAGTGAAAGATGAGACAGAGAAAACAAGTAATCGAACAAGATTTCCAGGTAGAATCAATTTAACTGAGACGTTAAAATTGAGTTAGGCATGTTGCTTCAGGGCAAACAGCTCGAGACAATCGCCGTTACTCATAAGCTATGTGACTGAGTTAGCATATGATAATTCGGGCGTACTTAATGTGGGATCGCTAGCCCGGTAATCGGCACGGTTGTCTCACGACAACGTAGATTGGAGTTCAGAGCTAGACGGCAGTAGGAATGTTTTATTGAGGACCTTTCATGAGCAAAACTAAAGCTAGCAGCTTCACTTCGAAGAAGGCTGACTGACGTTGAAGAGAAAATGTGAGTGGTATTCAGTATACAAACCCAGGTCACTGATTTCGTATCAGTAAACAAGTATTTCGCTCATATGGTGGATTCAGTAGCCTCTGTGATTGAAAGTACACACATTCGTTTCATGATTTCGTACTAACCGACCAATCCCAAACTCTAGCAAGTGCCCAAGGCAGCTGGTACTGACAGATTCACTGTTCCATTTTCAGTATGTAAGAACGATCTTGGGCTTGATCTGACGCTGATGTGGCTCCTGTCATGGGTCGCCATAACAGTGACAGAGAAAAATTCACAGACAGACGCAAAAAGTGGCAGGAAATAAAGGTGAGTTGTGTGAATGCAATTACGTCACTGATTACGATGCGCCACTATGACGAACAGCGGACTTTAGCCACTAATTGGGGCAGATGCGAGAAAATTCAACTTAGTGGACGATATCCACCAAGTCTACTCGACGGATCAGTCCGTGTGCACAACCATGACAACATCGTTGTCTAACCGGTACAGTGCATTTGTAGCAAAGATGTACACAGTTGAGCGTTTTCTAAAAAAAACACTTCCGGTGGCTGGTGCCGAACGGCTGTACAGTGCGAGCAAGGATATAGTGACAGTGACCGTTTTGATTACACTCATGTCTAGGAGGCATGTGTTACTGTTGAAGACAATCTTGGCAACAAATGAAAAACCCACACAAGGTGAACCACAACCAACAGAGCTACAAATGTAGGATAGACTGATATTCAGACGTGTTATTTGTGTAATGGGATGACTTATTTTAGACCAGGTGTGTGTGCGTGTGACCTTTTCTGCTACCTTAGCGTGGTGGTCAGGTTTGTGTACTGTTTTGATCCGGCGGGCTGAGTTGACTGCGACTTCGGTCGTTGCAGGTTCAATCATGTCAGATTGGCCAAAGGGGAGCAGCCAGACAAAAGGCAGACGCGTTCGTTCTGTATGGTATCAGTGTGTTGTGTTTTGGTTCGGCTTGATATTTTCTGTTTTGCTTGATCTGATTCTGTGTATGTGTGATCGGTTCGTCTGTGCAGTAGTATCTCTGTGTGAATGTGTCGAATATCTTGGGTTGTGACCGTCGAGCCTGTTCTAGATGGTTGATGCTGATGCATATGTGTCACCTGCTGCTACAGACGACAGGTATGTTGGTGTTGAATATTCACTGGCTTGGACGCGCCTATATGGGTACCTTGATGGATGCACGCAGGCAAAATTTCGAGCCCTCCTGGTAAGTATGCGTGTACAATTTAAATTAAATCACGCAGATGCGTGGTTTGCATGCCTCACCATCGTCTTGCATTTGTATGTAGTGCGTCTTCTAAACAATGATCCTGTCCCATCGTGAACAACTGCGCTATTTGAGTTAATGATTCCTTCTCGTCCATTTCATTATCACTGTAAGAAGTGATACACCCCTTGACAAACATATTAGATTACCTGATATTTTGAGGCTCATCGCAGTTATTGAGATACTTGTGTCGGTAATGGTGAAAAGTTACTTTACGCCTGTTTATTGCTAATGAATTGGTGATGAAAATCTCGTCCCATTTTCATCCTTCAACCACATACACATACGACGCGTGAGTTAATCGCCCAGGATTTGACGTTATCGCGCCAGTTTACGGTCCATACATGCCGGGCTGTTGCCATCACGTAGGTTTGGGGGGATACTGCAGGGTGAAGGGGTTTTCGCTTAAGTTAATACAGAAGTTCGTGCTTCCGGAGTCCGCCTGGAATGCACAAATAACCGGTTCCCACAAGCGATAGAAACGTCCTGATAACCGGCCACATTATCGACCCAGCTTGTGCATTCAGAATCATATCGTGTCATTCCAGTCCAAGATTGCTGCGATCTGCTGAAGTGGTCGCAGTCAATGAAGCCAACCTTGAGTGTTTAGATGTAATCTTGACCCTGACCCTGCCTTGGGTACAGTGACCTTTTCTAGCACACGGACTGACTACCTATTCCCCCTAGTTGTTTGGTATAAGAAACCGGTTCATGTTACTGTAAATTTGATACTGATGCGTCGACACAATATGCACTTACCTTCAACTTCTAACTGTTTTGTCCAACTTTTTTTTCGGGGGAGGGGGGGGACTGACTCCGTTAGATCCAGAGCAAACTTACATCTTGCGTAATCAAGTTCTTGATGTTTTCTGAATGCTATTAGCGCCTTGGTTGTGTTACGTAACGACGATCAACATACGCAATCAATAATTTCTGGTTTATTGCTGTTCGCTATGTTTGTTTGATCGCTTGTGTGGGTGATTGAGTCGGTAATTTTGCTAATTATATGACAACTGACCTCGCTGCGGGTCGCGACCGCCTGAACTCTTAAACGATTCAATGTCCTTACCTGTTTTACTAAAGCGTAACTGTAGATTACCCCTTCAGTCTCACACTTGACCTTGTGTGCCTGCGTACATGACTTCTGAACCGACGACCCAGTCCACTCATCACTACCATGTCAGCGCCTGTCTGATCATGGATACTAGATGTGATCCACACGAAAACTTGTCTAATTTTGTGTTTAACTGACAAACGGGAGCTTGATCCAGCTTACAACGTTGTGTTCAATAAACATGTGCTCAATGTGATTGCCCGTGAAGAAAGTGGCTGTTGGTCATACCACGGTGGGTATATTTTTTGGAAGGCAGTGTACTTCAGCAAGCGCTGCACAGAGAGGCAGTCCATCAATTAGCGATGTAGCACAACTAGGCCAGTTCATTTCTGTTAGGATAGTTATGCGACCAAAATAGCCAGTTTCGTTGTATCAATTATCCACAGAAAGAAAAATCGCTTGAATTGTGATGATGGTTAATTAAAAGCACATCATAGACGACAGGTCGAGAGTGCGATGCTTCCACCAGTTCTATAGTTGCACATTAGAGTTCTTCCAGATTTGGCGACTTGGTTACACACTGTTGAATATCTAAGCAGACAAGATTTATTGGCCTCGTTCGGATGATGTGGCCGGGGCGTAAACCTTACATGGTTTCTGTTGTCGATTTGATTTCCTCTGACGTGCGGATACTGGTTTCTTGAGATTAAATGCGGAAGTGTCCTTTGGTGGACATAGTTTGTTGGGTTTGAAACGACTATACGTATCGCTCACCCCGTTCCTTTACCGGACTTCATATCCGCAACACTGTACACAGTTGGATAAAAATGAACGGCGCTATCAATATGGATTTGCCCCAGGAAATATAACGCTTTCCCTCTTGCCTATTATTACCGAGTTGGTCCAATCCGTTGAAGACTACTGCACCCGGACAATCTTTACGTGCTGGTGCCACGGTTGAAGTGTTCTTGTTTTACTTGCCAACATACTTTCGGAAGCGCCCGTTTTAGATTCCCTGGAATTAACGGCAGATGACGTTATGTAAGCAGCCAATATTTAGAGACTCATGAATTCCATACAAGACTGCACCGACTTGCTGGGTCGATGGTTATTAAATTATCAACCAGTACTTACTCATCTGGGCGGTCCTTACAGTGACGCAGACAACAGCAATTCAACGACTTCCGAACAATATGTAGGCAGTCGGTATCTTATTGTGGAGAACAGTGGTGGTATTGTTGGCTTGAGTCGGTTCTTTGAGTATTTGGTAATCTTGTTTACTGGTGGCGTTTCACTCCAGGCAAAGAAGCTTTGTCCAACTGATAAGCCAGCTACAAAATCGGGGGGTATTTAACGCAAGCTTGACACAAGCCTCTCATAGTTTGCACTTTTCAATTTAAACAAATTGAGACTGCTACATATCGCAACATCAAAACTTTCTTGATGGAGATGGTTGCACAGTTGACCGTGGCGAAGCTATTTGGCCACTTCTTCGATACGTATATCTTTTGGGGCACGTTTTCCTGAGGCGATGTCGATAACCGGGCTTTTCTGGAGGACAAACAAAACGCAACTTTTTATTGACACATTCTGCTTCATCACGTTGCTTGCTTAGAAAAGTGTAAACTTACAGCGAGACAGTGCCATAATGCGCACACGGCCAAAGAAGTGTGCACAGCGATTCGCACTGCCCTGGCTCGTCCTCTATCAAAGACAGGAATACATCAGTGGTTCACGTTGATTGTGTCATACAGTTACAGAGAAAAGAGCAAACCCTAGCTAATATCAAACATTCAACATCAAAGTGCCTGCAGCAACGCTCACGTTACTAGGTCCAGTCAGCTGCTTCTAACCTAACGTTTCCGGCCACCTGCTGTATGAGTCGCGAGGGCTCCAGCATGAGACGAATCTGACCTACAGTGGCTGACACCTTCGTAAACGATTTCACCTCTCTCCGCCAGGTCGTCATCTATGCACTTCACACCTTACGGCAGTCGACTGAAGCATCCGCCAGAAGCGCCTGGTGTGTGCCGTCGCCCAAACTCCTTACACTTCCATTTAATAACACAAACCCTGTACCTGCATACTCAGAGTGAATGAGATAGTTTACTGTTGTTTATTGTTTCTGTATCATCTCGGTAACTTTGTAGTTCCGAATTACGTACCGTACAGACCAGCCATATAATTTATTCGATTCAGTATGGTTTCAATGTTCTCTGTAGGAGGTTGAATTAAACCAGTGAAGTTGGCGTACTGAATATCATTCAGCTTACCATCTAGTAGAAACTGCACTTCGAGATCTTTTGAATTTCCGAGTACTCCCTCCAGAATACCTTCCACCACGAATTCGAAAAGCAAAAGGAAGATCGAACATCCCTATCGAACGCCATTTGACGCGGAGAACGCTCGAGATAACTGCCCATAAATAAGCAATCTGCACTCAGACTGGGCATATAACTTCAACAAATTGATTTACTCCACTGAGACTACTCTGCGATAGAGCCTGCTTCAGACAGCGTGTCGTGCATTCGAGCCCAAAGCTAGCATTAGGTCTGAAATTACGACCGTTAGTTGATAAAATGTATAATTATGCTTCAGCCTCTGTCGTAAAGCAAGGATATGATCGATACACGTGCGATCAAACCGGGAAACTGCATTTTCCTCTTTTTGCTGGATCGTTCTGTGTTTCAGAAGCCGCCGTGTTATGAAACCTATGAACACCGTAAATGCTACTGCGACGATACCAATATGTCTGTGACTGTCACGGGATGTCTTAGCATTTTTTTTGACAATTGGTATGACTCTTGTTAACCGCCAGTCCTGAGGCACCTCCTCAGTCTCCTGTATGAAACGAAAGAGTGTTATCAGGTCAGACAGCAATCGTTCATAGCCATCCTTGAAATTTTCCAGTGAAAGAAAGACCAGAGCTGGAGTTTTATTATTTTTCAATGATTTTAGTTTCGAAGGCACTTCGGTTCTCGACGAAGAATCATCTGGAATGTCGTAAGCAGCCACACAGTCTTCACCATCCATGACTTGATAAGCTGACTTAGGCCAGTCCAACTGTTACTCGAAGTGCCGGGCATATTTATCAAGTCACCGCGACAAGCTGTGAATTCATCAGTCGTCTTTTTCACATTTGCTCTCACTATCACCTTGTAGATCTCACAAGATGTTCGCATGGCTGTTGAGGTTTTGCTCATTGCTCATTTGGATTACTGTACTGTTGTGATCCGGACAATTTTATTATCAATGCTATTCGTTAGGCGTACAGAGTGCCTGGTCACCCTGTTTCCAACTGAATACTCTCTGTTTGTGAGCGGTTGATCTCTAAATAAACGATAAAATATAGCGGGTACAAACAACAACCTGGTCGAAGTTAAGGTGATTAGTCCAAAATGAGCAACGATGTTTAACGTAGTAGCGCCACTGATGACTGACAGGAAGATAGTTAATTTGCGTCCATAGTTGAGTTATACAGGGTGATTTCCATGTGACCTGTTACTATCGTTTGTGCCGAACTTCGATACTTGGTATATAGGGTCCCTGAGACGTGCATACTGTAGCAGCCGATCTCTTAGCCCGTCGCACGCGGATACTGAACATGCTACCCATCTGCTTCTTGGACGATCAAAGAGGGTATCGTCGGTCTAGCTATACTTTCAATAGGTACCACAGCTTTACCGTCACAAGTCGCAACTAGGTCGGGTCTAATGAAGGAGACTAACGTTTGTATTTGTACCCCCCCCTCAGATCGCAAAACCAAGATTGTATGGTTTTTTACCGAACACAACACACGTCGCGTATGATTCTGCGCAATTAAAAAATGTGAACAATGTTTCTTAGTTGACCACAGTTAACACGGCAGATAGATGAGTGGGCCTCTCAACCACCTCGTGAATTCTGGATCTCAGTCCTCGGAATGTCGTGTCGAAGCTGAATGGCATGAATAAGGATCCCATGAAACGTGAAATCCCGTTAGAGCATCCAAGTACTGGAGAACAGTGAACAAGCCATTTTCTGGTTACAATGTCGCATCAAGTCCTTTCATCTTCGCTATTCATTTGTGCATTTATTCATAACGACCGTGAGCCTGACCAGTAGTTACTGTGACCTGTCCGCCGATTACCGCCACGGTGATGAAATCGCTAAGTGGAAGAAAACTACAAAAAGGACAGCTAATAAAACAAGGCTAAGCGGAAAAATTTGAAATGCTACAATTGCATACATACCATTGAATCCGATACACCGCCTCGTCGGTTTGCGTCTCTAGCCAACGATTTGAGCGCTCACGAAGATTCAAACCAGTCTGTCGACAACTACCCACATTACTCAACAAACTAGCCAGACCCTTAATATATTGTGAATATTTCTTTGCTTGACCATCTCGCGGTTTCACCTAACTGTTGACGGTCTCAGTTCACAATACCCGGTGTGGAAAAGATTCAGTTATCCTGCGGAATACCTGACCTAAACATCGAAGGCTGTGCAGCGTGATCGGTTGATTGTGTATCCCGAGCGTCCGGAAATACGTGCTGGTTCACAACCGTGATCGCTCCATTTCTGCGTTAATTGAAGGAGAAAATATCGGTCAAACACAGTAAAGTTGTTGATGTTTTCGTCAAAAACAGGCAATGTTTCCGAACCATAGAGCAAAGCTGAAAGCACATCAACGTTATATGCCCTTCCTTACAACCCTTCTCGAGGCCACAGATGACGCGAGTTGACAAAAACAACGCGGTCCTTTGCTATCCTCGCTATCTCTGTAGCAATGTCAAAATGTCAGTGGAATCGCGTCCACCAAGATGAACTACAACGCGTGAAACTAATCGGGACCAATGTTCAAGGTAGCAAGCATTTCTTTATCATGGCTCTATCATAAGAGAATCCGACTAAGTCGTACGCATTTTTCATGTTTCAGAACAAGAGCGTCCCTTCCATTGTATCTTTTTTTAATCATCTTACGTCACTTCCGAGATTTCGGGTTATTTGGTTTACATTAGACTTTTGAATACAGGCTATTGTGCTTACAATTTTCTTGAACTACCTCCAACTACTTTTTGTCTGGCACTGATGTAGATTATGAAACTAGTTTCTGTTGTAAACCCTCCTAAACGATACGCTGGTTCGTTCTCAATATAGTGGAGCGTTTGACAGAATTCGGATTCTCTTCCCGGCAATAATTAACACGAAAATCTCCGCCGCGAAAAGCACTGCGACTGTCCCCGTACTTGCTCCCAAGACAAGCCAAAAGACGCGTTCAAAACGAAAAGCGTACAAAAAATACAGCTTTGTTCCACCCCAAAATGAGTGCGACCAAGGGCGACAAATACAAAGTACCTATATGATGCGCAGTGTCCAAAAAGAAGGACAGTTGACGGAAAAAAATAGGTAAGGTCACTGATGGGCATAGCAGAATTAAAAGTCAGGCGGGTAAAAACTAGCCAAGGTCAACTGTCGGCCGCTCTGAGCAAGTCCGCTAACTAGGACAAAGTCGATCGTCTTTTCTCCTCAAGGACGGAGGCGGTTTTTGAACGTTAAGAAATGAACGCCCTAACAGTTTCAAGACGTGATGTGTGACTTAGGTACTGCATACGTAGAAAAACTCTTCACATATGCCTTATTAAAACAAACACAGGCGGTCTTGTTGATTTTCCCTCATACTGTTTGGTGACTTCGTCACACACTTGAGCTGTGCAGTTACGGTAGTTCAACCGCAGAATTGTGTTCTAGACTCGGTCATTGCGACCTGCTGCCTTGCGGTACAGGCTTTTGAGCCAAAGGCTTTGGTTGAAGGCCCTAATCGCTCTCCTGCCTAGGTCTGGGCGTCCTGGTGGTATCCGACGCCCACATAAACCATCATGATACAAAATAAAGCACATATCATACTGCATCGGCCGTCGCGCAGGATAAACCGGGTCGCCCTAT
>LUCH01003184.1:22316-35982 GCA_013368495.1 Paragonimus heterotremus | reverse complement strand
AAAGTCTGGCACAAACACTTTGGTAGCCTACTAAACCGTCCTGCTACCATTGATTGGGTGACCGTGAACATCCTGCCTCAACAGTCCATCAAGCCTTCACTTGCTGCCGCTCCTGATTTACTAGAACTGCAAAGAGCGACTGGTCAACTTCACAACGGTAAGGCTGTAGGTGAAGATGGATTATCACGCGAAATCCTGAATAATGGCGGGCCGGCGATGGAACGTGCACTGCTCCAGCTAGCTTACTCCATCTGGGAGCAGGAGGTGATGCCACAAGATTTCAAGGATGCTGTGATAGTACCTTTGTTTAAAGGTAATGGTAACAACCAATGCCCCGAAAGCTATCGGGGCATCAGTCTGCTGAGCTGCACAGGCAAGGTGCTTGCCAGAATTTCTTTGAACCGGCTGAATACAGATGTCTTAGAGGCCAATGTTCCTGAGAAGAAACGCGGATTTCGGGCTAATCGGAGTACGATCCACCTGATGTTCGCTGCTCGACAGCTTCCGGAGAAGTGCCGGGAACGCAACCAACCGCTGTATGCTCTCTTTGTCGACTTCATCAAGGCTTTCGATTCCGTGAGCTACGAGGCGCTGTGGACGGTGCTTAGTAAGTTTGGATGTCCAGGTATGTTCACCAATTTGATTAGATTGATGCATGTGGACATGAGGGCGAAGGTGCAATCGTGTGGATTTACCTCTGATGATTTTGACACTGTCATTGGCGTGAAGCAGGGTTGTGTCCTGGCTCCATCCCTATTTGGTTTACATTTGACTGCCATGCTAACAGTTGCTCTCCAGGACTTTGAGGAGGACGGTGTCGAGGTACAGTACCAGACGGATGGGCGCCTGATGAATATTCGACGCTTCGGCGCCCCAACCAGGTTACATACCTCAATGATGCACATGCTTCTGTTCGAAGATGACAGTGCGCTGTTTGTACATAGCGAGGACGAACTACAACGATTGGCCATGTTTTTCGTGATCGCGGCGTCCAAGTTTGGACTGGATATCAATACAGGTAAGACATTTTCTTCATTTAAGCCTCCTCAAAGAGGAGGTTGTTGTCTGTGCATCTTTATCTCAAATCCGTGTTAATGGAGATGTTGTCAGCAGCTGCACAAATTTTTGCCACTTGGGTAGCAATCTGTCCACCGATTTGTTCGTGGATCACGCGTTAAGCGCTCGTGTGACAAAGGTTAATTCTGCTTTCGGCCGTCTTGAAAGACGTGTTTGGAAGAAACACAGCCTAAAGCCGAGCACTAAGTTCTTTGTCTACCGCGCAATGGTGCTGTCTATACTGCTGTACGGGAGTGAACCGTGGACAGTGTATCAGTGGAACGTACGCTATCTGAGCCGCGTTCATTTGGAATGTCTAAGACGCATCTTGGGTATTCGGTAGTCAGACATGGCATTGAATACTGAGGTAGTGCGGCGAGCGGACATGAACGGTAGGGAAGCCATGCTGATGTTGAATCAGCTTCGCTGGCTTGGTCACTTCTGTAGGATGGGCGATGACCATATTCCGATGCAGCTGCTGTGTGGATAACTGGGATCAGGTAAGCGGAATCCTGGTGGTCAAAAGCAGAGATATCAGGATGCTGTACAGGTAAGTCTTTCACGTTGTAAAATTGATTTTAGATGCTGGGAAGACTTAACGTTGAACCGGACTGTTTAGAGGAATGCAATTCGAACGGGCGTCCGCGAGTCCAATGAGCAGTTATTACGCGGTACGCAAGGGAAACGTCGGTGCCATGGGTCGTGGTGACATGACTATATGGCGTTGCGATGTGTGCGGCCGCGAATGCGCCGGCCGCCTTGGATTAGTAGGTCACCAGCGTACTCATATTGCACCGTCGGCGAAGAGACGACGAGTACTTAGGCTCATATGAAGTCATATCGCAGGTCATATCAGCATATCCATTC
Organism: Paragonimus heterotremus; assembly: GCA_013368495.1. Taxonomy (NCBI): domain Eukaryota; kingdom Metazoa; phylum Platyhelminthes; class Trematoda; order Plagiorchiida; family Troglotrematidae; genus Paragonimus; species Paragonimus heterotremus. The sequence continues at coordinate 34,059 of LUCH01003184.1, read as the reverse complement.
TATTTTCTTAATGATTGCACGGACCGAAACCATAGTCGTTGGGCAACTAATCTGCTCTTCTTTTCAGAAATTCGAGTGTCTGCGGTCCTCTACCCATTCTTTTCTTGAGCTTTGTTGGTGTATTGAATGATTTTTTCGTGGTTCAACTTTGAATTTTGTTTTTCAACTTTATTCTCTCTAGAATGCACTAACATGCACTCATACTGAAGTGTTTCTTGTATTACATTTCACACGTCCTTCTTGTCAGTTTAGATCTTGTCATTGCAGTTTCTCTCTCTCTGCTTAGTTTCCGAGAGATAAGGGTTTCCTTTTCCTTTTCGTGCTAGCCATTCAATTGGCTAACCAGCATTGGCCGACTGGACACAAAGGCCTCATTCACACACCTACTGGTCTTATTCCTTCGGGTTTACACAGGACACGCGATGTGTGAGTGAAACCGTAAGTGGTGCGATGTAAGCCACTTGGAGTGATGTTTTGGAGAGCAGGCGTCCCTTGGCTTCGGTCATTGTGACAGGCCAACTCGTTTCGGATGCCGCCAATCGTGTGGTCACGTGAATACATGACGGCGAAAAGAATCAGATACACGGCAAGGAATAGATATCAATGCTCCCGTCGGCTTCTAACATCTCACTCATCTAAACAGCGCATGGGTGAAATGCTACCGGTTTAGTCAAGCCGAATCGATTTTCGGTATCATCAACGGCATGTTTCGAATGAAAAGAGAGGAGCATCTGCAGTCAATTCTGAAGGTTTATTTATTCCTTCAGCGTGATCGGATCGCACTGTGGCCGGAACCGCCCTTCTGCGAATCAGTGACGTAGAATAGCCTAAACAATATGAAAAGAAAGAGACAACGAACTGCATGAATTGGGTTTAAGCGAAAAACACTAGGAACGTTGTGGATGCAGGCAGACCATTGGCTGTGGGAAGCTGTCATTTCGAATGACGTCTAAATAATGATTTTAGTGATCAAAAGGTCCTCATCTAGAAAGGCGACATCAATGCACTTTAATTATACTTTGAGACCACATAGTTGCTTGACCGCCCCGAGGTCTTACTCAAATGTTGACGGTCTCGTTAAATAGTGTCCGACAAACCCGGGACCTAACCATCATGGGCTGTGCATATGTATTACTTAATCAACTGATCGAGCACTTAGGGTGCTCTTTAAATAAACATGAGCGAACAGCCGGGTTGCCCGCGCGATTACCTTACTTGAGATCGGCTATTCACGGGAGACAACGACAGTGAAACAAAACCAGTCTACTGATACCTTCGTCTTGAGTATCCCGAGGTTCGGGACTACAGTGTAAAATGATAAACGTTTCCTTTCGACGATAACGTCTTTTTGTCACCAGAGATGCAGCAGAGTGACAAAGACATACACATAGATGGCTGAGTCTTGCACTAAAGATGCCAACTAGTCGTCTGCTAAACCGGACAATTTTGCTGATATCACAGCCAGTTAGCATGGGATGCAAGGTGGACAAATGATAGTCTGACATAGGAAAACGAAGATAAACGCCGGTAGATTAGTCAATGTTCCTCACTCGGGTTACGTAGACGGCGAGTAACAGGGTGCAATGGTGTGTTGTTTTTCGGCCGAGTTGTCTGTGGCCGCAGATGTCGTGATACTTCCACATACAACTCGGTTGTTTGTAATAAACATGCATCCACCATAATATTGAACGTCTGGGATAGAAGGGAGTTTTTACCAAGATTTAATCATGTTTAACCTAGAGCCGTTTTAAGGTTTTCTCTCATACTGATTGTGTGACTAGTAAAGATCATTACCAACCACTTCTGTGTTGCTGTCAATGACTACGTCCGAATCTACTACTTCAGAAATAATGCCATAAAACCAAAATACGTAGGCTAAGTAAAAAATCAATGCATTCACATTTCCCAAGCAATTCGAAAAATTTTAACAGGTGCAAGCCTCGTTCTTATGTGAGACACAAAAACCAGCTCCTATGGAATCACACAATCTAAATGAGGCTTTTTCCTTAAGACCTAACGAATTAGATCGGTGCAAGCTGCAGTGAACGATCACGATCAACAAGCAATTGGAACGGTTATCTTGCCGTTTACACAATTTGACGGACAGAATCTAAACAAACCAGAAAATTGTGGGCGGATTTACAGTTATGTGCAAAGCCTCATTACTAACAAGCTAACCGATGAGGACTACAATGACCATGAAGAGGGGGAAACGAATTGGCACTCGTGCATATATATATATATATATATATATATATATATATATATATATATATATATATATATGAATGCAATCATAGATAGACCGGTCAACACGCCGCCCATAGATCGATTCGAGTCACGATATACAATGGCAGATGCAGTGGGGCAAGCACAACGGTTGGAGGTGGGAGTCAAGCTTGTCAAGGAGAGACTGTAACAACGCAGTATGTTGTGCACGTCTGCGTACGTGCATATTTCGACTGTCCCATTTGACCGACAAAATCAATATTGTAGAAAGCAGCACACGAATAGGGTAAACAAACCGATGTGTGCAAGTATAAGCACACATAGATGAAGAGCGCCAGATAAGGCAGGGGCCTTCTGCCACATAGGTGATGGAGAGATTTGCAGCCAGCACAACATAATGACAAAGCCAAGCCACGTAAAGGTCGCGTCGTGTAAAGCCTCATTGGGTACAGTTTTGTTTATCCATCGAGAAAATAAGGCCGCCACAAACCTTTGAAGTCTGTTAGTCTTTTGGAAAGAAACATGAAAACTAAGTTGTCTGTGCACGCATAGGTCAGCTGGGATATTAAACGGACCAGATGCGTTATGGTACGAACACGAATGCACATAACACGCACACACGTGCACGTGCGCATGCGCACACACACTGTGAAGACGAAATTTGCAGAAAAGAATCCGAGCTAACTCTTAAGCAACCTTTTTGATACTTACTGACAAGAGCGGCTTATTAAGCCAACATTCACGAAACCGTCATGTATTGTTAAGAATCACAACGCTAAGGAACCGATTTGGCGGGTAGCACGCATGGTGAGAAAAATATCATTAAAACACAAACACTAGAAAAATGTTTGTGTCGAAAAAGTTATAAATGAATGCTGCGCTGTCTACAGAAGACTCGTGGATTAACCAACTTGTCTTTTTATTCAGGAAGGTAATTTCATCTGTTCAGGTTTTATTGGCTTTTCCTATGCAATCAATAAATACGATTTTTACAACATCGATCAAAATCAGGTCAGTAATTTCAGCACAACCACACCACCGACATAGAAGCATCTTAGAAAAACCGGACCGCAGTACTGACAAACATTCCATCGACTACCTGGAACGATCTGTGAGAGTTCGCCATTGGCACAGTGCGCTTCTGCAGTAACCCAAACTTCTGGACAAAAAAAACCTGGAACCGTGACACAATACGAACGCGTTTGCACACCTCAAACCTATCGATCGATCGATTGATTGTATGACGGATGAGGACAACAATCAAGTCCGTCCGAGAACCCAGTAATTTTCTGGTAATCTCGTATACCCGAGACGTGTAAACGTGAGTCCATGTGTCAAGTCCTGAGTCTACGTAGGTTCAAAAGAGCAGGCGACTATCGCGTACGAACAGCAGCACAGGAGGCATATTGTACGTAGAGAAGCAGTGGAACGAAGGCTGTACATCTTTTCATGTCAGCCGTTGTTAACCATCTCCGCCACTTCCGTTTGAGGGATCATTTGACAGTGTGGATTGAGATTACTACATGATTGTATTTTAGTGGCACTGTTTTCACAATACCTCACGTTTGCTGATCTGACTTTCGTTTTCCATGGTTGAACTGACACATGCGTATTCTAATGGATAACGTATTGAGAAACATGATCATCCCTTGTAACGAACAAGTACACACAACAATACATTACGAACTAACTTAGAATGCTGTAAAATGTGGCGGATTGAGAGACCAACTTACCTTAGTTTTGGTTTGTTCGTAACGTGTCTGCAGACTGGTGATCGCTTCAGAAATTTCCATTTGCAAGTGACGATTAACCGCTGGGAAATTGAACGAACGCTCAAGACGAACAGTAGCCATCACAATAGCGTCTAGAATCGGAATAGCAAAGTAAACTTGATGAAGGTGAGATCGCTCAGAGAGGTAAGGACGAAAACAGATGGTTATTGAGCAAATGGTGGAATTGTCTGATTGGTAATAGATAAATGCACTTGATTTTAGATGAACGCATTTTTGATGTTGTTCTACAGAATGTTAATAGATTACTGGCAGAAGAATCAAATCAACAACAAAAAGCAACATCCTAGATGGACATCTTCTACTCGGAGTAATGACCTCTAACCATGTTGCGTTTTAAGGACAATAATCACGATTCCATATGTAAATTCGAAATTCAGTCTAATTTATACTGTAACATGAGCTATCGTTGACCTCGTTAATCCAAATAAACGTTGAAACGTGAGAAATATAACTGGTTGAAACAGTCAACAATTATAGATGGAAACTCTTCAATGATCATGATAAGCTCATACGACAAATACTTCTCAGCCGGTGGTGTCAGTGGTCGTGATATCTCTAAAATGACAACTGATATACCACGTTTAGATAAAGTCTTCAGGGTTGTTGACGACCTCGAAGTTTTATCGAATAATATGCGATCTCTTGAACTAGTGTCCAGATCAGCAAGCGCCTTATCAGGATAAGCATGTTAGATTATGGTTTTGAACATCCAGGTTGGCGAGTAATCGCAAACGGTAAGTGGTAGAAACAAAGACAGAGTAAATACAACAAAAACAAAGATGTGCAATGTTATTTATGTGCATGTAGGATAGGATAGGTAGTACACAAACACTGCACAGTACGCCGGATGTCGTTCAACCCATATAGGATAGTGTCAAAGAAAACGCATGACTTCACTGTTTCAATGTGCACTTACCGATAACACTGCAGACTGACGAAATGGTGCTACTCAAATAGATTAGTTAACTTACGGTCTTAATTGATTAGCGTGGACAGACACCAGTAGTTCAGATTCTTTTGCAAGCTCAAGAGACCGCATCAGTTTATCAAACTATCTTGTACCCGAACGGTCTCAAACAGCATGCTTCAAGTAGTCCGTGAATCACGAAGGATGAGAGGCCAATGCATTCGAGAGAGAGAGAGAGCTAGTGGTTTCGAAATCCTAATGTGAACGACTGCTCACTATCGGTGCCCTACCTTGTTAATACAGGCGTACCGTGCTATGGGCCAAGCTAGGAAGTGTAGTGAACGGCACGAGGTGATGAAATGGTGAAACAAGAGGGAACCAATGGTTCCGAGATTGACATCACCACTCAAACAAGCTTACCAGAAAGTTTGTTATCCAAACTAGATTAGTTGTTCAGCGATACAACACATACAACGCCAGTGACCGCACGATACATTGGGGTAAATGCTAAAATACTTGAGCCGATATCTGAGATCAGTGCGACACAACAACGGATAACGTACACTAGCTGTGTCCAACAGAATCGTCGGAAACTAAACTGAACCAGTGTGAAGCCAACTTCGGACCGATGCACAGGAAAATAGGAAAGTCAAGCGATCTATTTTGTTTTTAGTGCAGTACGTGAAGAGAGACTTGTTCGCGTTGGAGTTGAACCATTAAACGGTATTTCAGAAAATAGTTGCTTCTTTTCTCTCACAGGGAGGTGGAAAAATAACCATACAGCCAGTGAATCGTGTCGACATTCGCCTTACGACTGATTATCCTGTACAAAGTTGCTTGCAGTATGAGTGTTCCCGAATGTCTCGGAAAGCTGAAAAAAATATCAGTGATCGAAACCCTGGTTGGGCGACCATGTTTCTGTGGCAAACAAAATTCACGGTCGAAGATTGTGAAGTCACGAATGCCCCAAGACTGTCAATTACGAACAAAAAGGCTGCCTTCGTCGTGACAACAAAAGTGGACTATTCGAAAAATATTCACCACCAGATCCAGCAACACTATGGCTCGGAAGTCCCCGACCTTCAAAGAACCCATGAACAGACACTAGGGTCTCAGCAAGAGGCATGGTGTCGAAATAACTTGAAAATTCATCCTCAACATCGACGAAAACAAGTTCAGCAGGTTTTCCTGAGTCGTCACTGGCACCGAGAATTGCATGCACATGTATGATCCCAGAGCATGGAATTACCAACAGACAATAGTGTACTTCTACAGCTCTCCAAAAACAAAAAAATTTATGCACAAAAAATCCTGGGAAGAACGAATCGGTCCTCATAGATGTTTCAGCTGAACCTGACAACTTGACGCAACGTTCACGGTGTTCTGATGTCTTGGTTCATCGCTCCAAGAGGTACGTTCATATTGAGTCGAGGTTGAGTAAAAAATGAAGTCATGACAGATAAACCTCCCAGTCACCTAGCTACGGGGACAAACGCAGCACTTTAATCGTGGGGATACATGGGAGCATAAAAAAAACAGTTACCGATTAGGCGGGGCCATATAGCCACCATTTGGGCGGTCTCTGCACCAGACACATGTAGACAAGCGGACATCAGTTTAACACAGCTAGCCTGGCATACGGAGCGCAGCGGTTTCCCTGCACAAACAGTGCAAAATTGAAAACGCGCCATTCCAGCAACGCATTCCGGTCTATGAGTGACCTGCAACGAAGATTGAAACAAATAGGATGCTGTTCATGAGACTGTACGTACGTATACGATTGATGCCAGAGGGGGTTGGTTGTTGTTGCTAAAGCAACGATAATGTTAGAGACTTAGTTTGGTTGTTCAGCGAACAGTCCAAAGGACCGCTTGATTCACAAACAACCTGAAGGGCTAAGTGAGCTGTACGAAACCGTTCGGTCGTACAGATGAGGATGAGAAAATGTGAGGAAACCAGTGTCCACATGCAGACAAATGTTTCTGTCGTCACTGAACTACAGTGATCCATAAGACAATGTAATTTGCATTCATAAGTTCCATTATCATATGATTGTGAAAGGAGACAGGTACTATGGTTAGTTCGCTTTAATCCCCGATTGTTTCAAAGTAAACAAGAGTAAACAAATACTATCAGTTACAACACACTTCAAGTGGTTTGAGCTCGTAACAACGGAGAATATAGATCATACAGTTGAGGTCTGAGTGGCCGCAACTGCTTCGTTTTAGGGATTGTGTGACAATTCTTCTATGGGTTAATTCATCCGAACAGTACCAATGGTTGCGAAGAAACATGAGATTTAATCGAATTGCTAAGAATTATGCATGCGAACGAACATTTATCCTAAAGCTGTCTTGTTGATACTAGGCAGTAAACCATATGACAAGAAGCATCAGTCTGAGGTCAGCATAGGCCAGGCGCAAAAAATTACGAGTCACCATCCAACCATACCTCACATAAATAAGCCGAATAGTCCAGCCAGTCCGCATTTCAGGGGGTCTTTCCTTGCCACTGCCGAAACTAGAAATCTGCCCACGCTTTTCAAGAGACAACCGTGGTTACCACTGCAACATTGTCCTCACATTAGACACGACCGAATTATTATATGGGAACGCACAACCACTTTCGCTTCTGGGTAGTGATCAGGTTGTCTGATCGCCTACCACCATTTGTTTTACCATGGCTATTTTCTATTATTTACTGCTCCTAACTATGGCGCAATAATACATGCATACTTGATCATTACTCACAAGCGAAAGTGGTTGAGGGTTTGCATATGGTAATTCGGTCATACCTAATGTGAGGTCAACGGTGCAGTGGTCAACAGGGTTGTCTCATCAAAGCGCGGTCGAAGTTCTTGTCCCGGCCGGGGCAAGGATATGCACTACTGACGAGCTGTAATGAGGGCGAAACTCGAGTCTAGTGCTTACTTTTGAAAGGGACTGTCTGAAAGGTCTATGGGAATGTGGCAGCATCGATCGATGTTCAATCTATATGAAAACCAAAATCCCCTACTACTCATAAGACCAATATGAACATGAATGACTGCACGTCAGAGAGTTACCCTCTCAAAAATTTCCCTTCAGTAAACTGCCCATAAGCCTATCCAATGAAATCAGATGAGTTTGCGACCACTATTGAACAACATTATGGCTCTCAATGCTACGCTAACTATCTGTTTCAGACGGCTTAGACAGAAGATGGATTGCCCACGGAAGGAGTTTGTCCGATATGAACTAAACGATCACTCTGTTCTGGTTTTATCAGCCTAACAACGTGCGGCTCACATTTGATTTAGTAAGTCGTACGACAGCAAATACGCTCTCCGATGAAAGAGCTGAACATGAAGTGTCAACTAGGGTGGAATAACAGATGTGACGACCAATTGCTTCTTCATCAAGTCAGTACAGTTACACAGGTTATCAAATATGCATCTCTAGGAGGCAATAATCAAAACTAAAGAATTGTTAAATAAAGTGCATTCTGACAAGTAGAGGTTGAGTGAGAAAAGGACGAGTTATGCAGTGGTCTAATGAGTAATTAGTTAACACGAAATGGTCACAAAGAAAAGGTTGTTTGCTCAGGTGGTTTAAGAATTTCACATATCATGACAACAACAAAAATGTACGCACGTAAGCCCACCTTCAGCTGGAATCTATTAATGATGTGTACTCATGAAAGGAACATAATGATTATCTACCATGCAAGACCACCGGATGAGTCACTTTCTAACAGAACCCAAACTAAACCAGCATGAAACGTAGTATTCAGTAATGGATCATCAACAAGAAACAAAGACGTTTAAGGGCCACACGATCATGAGAAGAGGGTCAAGTCCTAGTTTAAGGATAAAAAAAAGGTATGAAACGTAATAGACAAGATCCATATATAAACTCAAACAATCGGCATCACGATGGTCACATTTTGCAAACAACCAATTTGCAACTGAGAGTGGGACGGCACTTTTGCACTGGTTACTACATCGTTTCATTGACCGTCCTTACTCCGTAGGTGGCTCAATCACCCCAACGCAGCGTTTACGCCACTGAACTCGATCAATCGCCATTCTCTTTAAGCTCTTCAACGTTCAACTTTGTAAATCACATGGCAGAGAAGAACGACTCAACACATCTAAAGTGGTTAACTTACTTGATCGGATGGGTGGGGGACATCATAAAAAACAGACTTACAAACGATAGATAGCCATGCACATCAGTCTCTTCCTGTCAGCTTGGTACACAATCCAATAAACGTTGTTTCCACAATCACATGAAAACTCGCAATCCACAAGAGATACTAATCAGGTAGAAAGCAGAAAGTTTGACGAACCTGGGTGGCCAGTTGTGACAAAAGGCGGCTCGATACGGACAACACGTTGACCAGCATACGTGCTGGTGGGTAGGCTTCCAACATACGTGCTTTTAGACGCACATCCACATCGTCAAAAGGTCGCAGTTGAGCAACACGATCGGACAGACAACGGAGACGTCGTGTCTCTGTAGCCTCTTCAGATGAAGATGAACCGCCCACATTATTGCGACCTACAGTGTTAGATTGCGATACAGAAGCGCTGGCTGGTCCGAGATCCGAATTGATAGAGCCGGTCCGACCCTGTGTCGATCGTTCGATAAGGCTAACAATATTGTCTCGAAGTTGGTTGAAAAAGTTTTCGATCAAATGGTCTAAGTGATTGCGTTGACCAGAAATATAAGCCTCCAGGTCAGTAAAAAATTGGAAGAAAAACCCATGATTAAGTTTGTAGTTGTATCCGTAAATGCGACTAAAAAAATGATGTAGTCGATTTTTCGCTTGTTCCAAGTCTGAACGGAAGAAGTCTGGAATGTACAACAGAAGGCAAGTGGGCTGGATATTAGGTATACAAATATTGTTTGAACCGATCACAGTTATGGCAGAAATCATTTTGAATATTTTGCGAGTTATTGTAGAAGTAAATTTGGAGCTTCAGTTAACATTAGGATGATTATTACAACCAGAGAGCTTGTTATGAACAATGTTTTCACCGGAATCCATGCAGAGACGATTGAGTCCAATCCTAAGCTGAACGTGACATTTAGTAATCTAAGTGACGCTCGTTAGTACGTGAACAAACTGAGGTCGGTTGGACAGTCACTCCGGCGGCAGCTAGAGAACTTGACACCGACATGAATCAACTGAAGTTGAGGCTGCCTCCGTCGACTCAACGCGCCATCTCAGATGGGAACTGAAGAATCTCCAACCGCTTTGATTGGAGACACTGTCTAACATAGCCCAGAACTGTAATCAGTGGATATATGTTGGAGACTTAGGATAACTTAGGAATACTAACACGTTTTTCTTTCTTTCCATCTCGCTCTCTCAAACCATTTTGCGTGTCTGTGTCAGGCTTTGTTTTATAGATACATATACAACGAAATGTGACGTAATACACTGAAGCTACAGCATCTCATACTGAAACGTTTCAACCTACTGTGGTAGTCAGTATCGGTTGTTCCGACCATAAGAATTCAGCCGAAAAACTGGCCAGAAAAAAGGCACACAATGCCGTATTGACAGTGAAAATTATGAAAACGTCGTCCTAGTGTAAACGGTTTGTGGACTGACGGATGGCCACAGGAATGTTTTGTGAAAGATGTAGGGAATTTTAACAGTCTTTTTGTTATTACAAACATTAACTCTTATCACCTTCACACTGAAGAATCCCGTTAGTCTGGGTTCGCGAGAGTAAACCAAAAGGGTGTAGATGATATGTGCAATATCACTGGAAAATATGTCAATGTATCTCAAACTGATTAGCCGTACCAACAAATTGCTGAACTGGTTGCCTAAACTGTTCGTTTGTGCTTTGACAAAAAATCCAGACTAAAATAGAATACAAGAAGGAACAATGAATTTTTAAGACGTAAACAAATGAGTACATGTAAATGGACTTATTGTGCAAACAACGCATGCGATTAGGGCAAAGCGAAATTGAATCAAACCCAACAGAGTGTGCGTTGAGTGTCCACGAATGGAGCCTGTATGAAAATCCTAGATTGATCACAGGTGGTTATTTATTCAAGTAGAATGTGGTTGCACGAGCTGTATGAGATAATCCAAAGGTTATTACTAAAGGGAACACTTTTTAGCGTGTGTAGAAACTATCACGGACATATTGATCATCGCCGCCTAGGCGTTTGCAATAGCCAAGTGGTATTGACATTCATCTACCAAATACAGGGCAGTAGGTTATCGTCCCGGTAGTCGCGACTGTTTGTACAAGTTAGCAACTCATCTCACACGTGATTTTATACGTCACATGCCGGTCAACTTTATACAATATTATTTACGCACAAGGAAATAGGGTAGATGTGCGCGGTACAGAAAGTGTGGATTGAAAAGGCAGTAAACAATTCGCCCCGATGTCCTAGACAGGCTCAACAAACACACAATAACTAACAACATAGGTAGTCCGAGAAGTACTCAAATGGGCAGGCAGGTCTCGTGATTTATGCGACTGTACGAGACTGCTGAATCGATTACTAAGCACTAACACTCACTGTTTCAAACAAAAAGTAAAGGCATACCAAGCACACTGAATGGCAGAAGATTATAAAAAGGCAAGAATCTTCACGCGATTAGTTAGATCCACCTTTGAATCTGAAGTGTCATGGAAAAGTATAACTACGTCATTCTCAAACTCAAGCAAAGTGTAATGTGCTGTGGATGAGTAAACTGTACTAACATTTGGTCATAATTCACGTTTGCTTATTCGTATCACTCATCATTATCTTCTATACATTACAGCTACTGTACCGTCCTTCTCAGAAGAGTAAAG